>JAODVQ020111183.1:4248-16502 GCA_025400075.2 Phenganax stokvisi
TGCTTGTCTCCCGATCTGTCTCTTCTTTTGCCTTCTTGGCTTTCTTCTTTGGAGCAGGATCTGTTTCCTCGCGATCTTCTGTCTTCTTGCTCTTCTTTTTTGGTTCTGGTTCTGCCTTCTTGCTTTTGTTGGAGTCTGGCTTTTTCTTGGAGTCTGTCCCCTTTTCTGTCTTCTTATTGTTTCCCCCCACTGCCTCGCCCTCCAGCATCTCCTTCTCCCACTGCTTGGCTGCCTTGCTACCTGGCTTTGCTTTGGCTTTTGGTTTGTCTGGCTTCTCACCCGAAGACGGTGAGTGTACAGAAGATTGCTTTCTGCCAGGGGTTTCCTGAGCCAAGAAACCACAACAATATTTGAGCAATTCAGAAGTGCACCCGTGCACGCAACAAATTCAGAATTCCACTGGGAATAAAAGTAAATACAAAAATAATTGAAGCAAAGTTTGGGGTACCAAATCAGCCGCTTTCCAAGACCGGATCACTTCACTCGCCTCCTCTCTGCTAAGACCATGTTCTTCCATCAATTCATTGATGTCCATAGTCACCAGAAGAACGCTGGGAACTAAGAGAAGCTACCAAAGGCCAACAAACAAAGATAGCTGAGGATCCAAAATTACAGAAAATTGTGATGTTCAAAGTTCATGAAATTCACGCGAAATTCTCTGACATTGGGCGAAAAGTCTCTGACAATTCACGATTGTTCACGGGTTCACGGTGCATTAGGTTTTTGTCCGCTCTGACTGTGCCTGCCCCTTTTGTGCAGAAGCTGGCAAAAAGGTACATCTAAGCCAAGATCCAGCCGTGGATATTCCGGACAGCCACTAAGCATAAGTCCAACCTCAAGACGGTCCAAACAGAGCACTGCGCAGACCCAAACCAAGCGAACAGCAGAGTTTCACAGATAAGGAACAACACCGAAGCTATAGATTCCGAAATCATAGATCGTACTCCTCAACAGATTGCAGAATCAGGCACTGTGCCAAAAACACTCAGGAATGGAATGGCAAACCAAAACATACATCGTTGGGTCGAACTGTTTGTAGAAACCTTTAAAAAACAGTGCCCAGTTTCCACGGACTCCACCAAATGAGGCCAGCGGGGCATTGGATCTAAAGGTCCTGAGCTGGAGAGGCATCGCAACTTACAGGGGTGGAAAGGATGAAAAAGGTGACAGCTTGAAAAGAGGAGCACCCAATGACACAATTGTCCGAGGTTCCCCAGCAAAAGCGGCAGCCAACCCAGCGCTGCATAGTTCCAAGTCCTTAGACAAGTAGTTTCAGCCAGCAGCCAACACCCTCACTCACACCATCTAGGAACAATCTAGGAGTAACAGATAACTTTATCATAAAGATGTCTTAAATTAACCCAAGCTTCAGTCCTCCAAGACGTCCCATGATCCATCATCAGGATCATCGTTCATAGTAACCGCATCATCCGGCTTGTAGGTTCCTGAGATGCGACAAACTGAAATCAATTCTTTCACAAAATCTGGCATCCACCCTTTCCCACAATGTCACAAGTCACACCACTAGGACTAAAGTCTAAAGCGACCTCCTCACCATGGCCTTTGGCCGTAACAAACTTGCTGGAGACCATTCTGCACCAGCTCCAGCAAGCACCCTTCTAACCGCTGCCTTTGGCCGCAACAAACTTGCTGGAGTAAACGTTTGTGGTGGTTTGAAAAACGATACCTCATCCACAGATCCTGTGGTCATGGGCGCATCACTTGGCTCCTGGTGAGCTGCATGATTTGACTCGCTCGTAGCAAAACTCTCCTGGTTGTGGCGCTGAATTGAATAGAAATGTTGAACAACGTGTGACCAGCACGAATTGCCCAGAAACTTGAAACCACTTTGAAACAAGTTGGCGTGCAAAGACAAGAATTCTCCTTCTTTCTGGCTGCAAATTTGGGTGTTTGCAAAGCCAAGGCCAAAATGACTTCCACCGGTTCCAGCTCCAATGACATCATTGTCTCAACGGCCTGCCAATGGCCCATGATGGGGGAGATCCACAGCCACAGCAAAGAGGCAACAAAACAGGAAAGCATCAAAACATATGAACGCATCATGTACTCAGCAAATCCAAGCTGCTGGAAGTGAGAGATCCAATACGCAATCTGCAGAGCTGCCAGCACCACCACCATCGCCACCACCCGCCTTAGCCAGCAACGTCCAGAGAGGCCTAAACAGACAAAACCCTAAACAAACAGAAGCCAGAAAGAGTTGGAGACAGCTCTCAAGGGCATGAGGGGGACGTCCACAGCAGGAAGACAATACACAAACACAAATAGATGGTTCAGCAAATCCAAGGCACTGCAAGCGAAAGATCCAATGAGTCATCTGCAGAGCTGGCATTGCCACCAGCTGCCTTAGCCATCAAAAATTGCATCCAGAGAGCCCTCAACAAAAAAGAATTGACAAAGCCCTCAACAAACAGAAACCAGAAAGCTTTCCAATAATACAAGACAAACTACTTCTTCCTGAAGAGCCGGTAGGCAGCCAACAGATCCAAGTGGAAATGAAGGGACGCGTGGCATCTTGAGCCGCATATACATGACCATCTACACCTCAACAATACTTCCCCCCACTCTGACACTTCCCTCTCATGACTGCCAAGTGTCTCTGGAAAACTTCATGAAGCATATTCCATGGTGTTCCCTCGATCGACGAACGCACTGTCTCAGAATCGAAGAGATATTCGAGGACCAGCTCCATCTCAGCCTGCACAGAATATGTTGCACAAATTGGTGGGCCTTTGTTTGATGAAGACTAAATATGAGGCGAGAGAATGGGGCAAGATAAGAACAAAAACCTTTGGTACAAAAACCTTTGGTTTTCATAGCCGAGAATCATCTGGCCACAGATCTCCCACCAGCCTGCCATCTTCAGTGCAATGCGTGAAAAAGAGTTCAGCATCACTGAGAGCATCATCAACCTCCTGGCAATCTCGGCAGGATGGAAAAAGGTCTCCCCTCCCATAGAAGGTCGAGTGGAGAGCTGCGATCCATTGGCCAAAGTCTCTTGTGTAGGTCCTTCAACTGTTGTTCAAAGCAGTTTTCAATTGTTTCAATCTAACAGGGGGTTGAAGAAAAATCAAAATATAAAAAAAATACAATTGATCAAACATCCATTTAGCAATATCCAAAAGTCTGTGACTCTTTGAGGAGCTTTTTCTGGCCAGTGTATCGACCGTTTTTCTTGATGGCCAATGGTTGTCCTGGCGCTGAACCTGTGAAAGGTACCCTCCTCGACCCTCTATACCCTTGGCATAGTCAAAGGCATGGCTGAGCACATAGTGTCGTTTTGGATAGGGGCCATTAAAAGCCCCCATCCAAAAGCCTTTCTTGTAGACCTCACACACACACACTCTTGAGATTGGGTTGAAGCAGTCTTGATGAAAACCTAAAGAAAAACCAACAAAGAAAGACACCACGCAAATACAAGTTGCACAAACTTGGCGAAGGAGATTGTCGACTCGATGATAGGCCATCAAAATGGACTGGCCTGGTTGCTCAACCAGCCACACACATGCCATCGCAGAGCACAGTTGGAGAAGCAAAACCACCCGGGACGCTATCAGGTTGCCTTCTGCCACAAACTTGTACTGGACATGGCCTGTGCCATCAAACCAAGTCCTTCCTGAAACCGCCCGACACCTCAAGAATGAGGAGCATGTGGAATGTCAGGAAATATGGTGGTCTTTCTTTGGGGCAACAATATGCCATCAGTATAAAAAGTATTTAAAAAAACGTGTTTGACCAGTCAATGGCACATAGCCGAGAACGAGTTACAACACAATGCCACCAGAAGCAACCCTCCTGTCCGAAGACGAAGCAACTGTGAAATGTGAAGCCTTAGCGGGCTTTGCAGTCTCCCATCCCATGATGAGGACATCTCATCAACATCCCCGACCATTCTGCCAGGTTACAAGAAGCCAGGTGGAGAGGTGAAATCCTGTGTGCGGTTGTCGAGGTCCAAATCCAGCTTCGCACCTGTGAATCCAACCTGAGAGGACTCTATGGAACAAGACATGGAGAGACTGTGGAACACAGATGGCAAACACAGGTACAACTCAGAAACACAATTGGCAATCAGGAAACTTCACGAAGCCCTCTCGTTACTTCTCCGCGGCCACAGAACATCTCCACAAACTCATATCCGGGTTCCAGGTGTTGGGAATGCTGAAGCAACACTACAGTCAATATCACACGCCATCGAAGCAAGTCCCGTACTGATACCATGTTGCAAATCCACTTCTAGGGTCTAGGACTGGAACCAAATCTATCGTTGCGTTCAAAAGGTCCAAGGCCAGTCTTTGCTGTGCGGCTACCAATATCCAGGCCACTATGTTTGGCAAGTCAAAAGGGTGGTATGAGGACAAATCTGAATCTGGTTCACCTTTTTCTGGCAACCTAGCTGTGCAAACATCACCCGCGCCCCAAAGTATGTGGCGAAAGCCACAAAAGCCCCACAAAGTTCACATATCACAACTGAAAGAGCCACCTACGTTCCACAGGCGGCACTGGAATTCAGTCTTGCGATGACATCATGCGTCAAAGCGGCGGCGCTTGCGTTCTGCAGGCGACATACCTTTCAAAAGTTCACAGCGAATGCTGGAATCCACCCAGGCTTGAAGAGCCTGCTTGTGAGTTTGACCAGCTTTCCTTTGCTCTGAAACAAATTTGCTGTACTCTGCTCGGAAGTCCCCAGCTTTGTATACAGAACTACTGGCACTCGAAGAAGCAGCCAGACCAGCTTTAGACTTTGAAGCTGTCAACTCGCTCTTGCTTTTCTCATGTTTCTTTTGCGTTTCAGCTTTCACTTTTTTCTTGTTCTTCTTGTTTTTCTTTTTGCCTGGCTCTGGAACTGAATCCAGGACTGGCTCCTCAGAAACAGCAATAGGCTTTGGGCAACCCATGTTCTGCAACACGTCCAAAACCTGAGGGGAGAAAGTCATGTTTTTTTGAGGTTATTTTTGGATTGAGAACCGGTTGTTTAGACATATCAGCTCTAAAAGGTATACATAACATACAAATAAGTGATATACATATGATATACGAGATTAGATTTGAACACCTGACCTCTGTCGGAAGCACTGCCTTTGCAACCTTTGCAGCCTTGGCGGCAGCCTTGGCGTCCACAGTACTAGAGGTTCCAAGAGGCTTTGGCTTCTCAGCCTCAGCCTCTGGGTGCCGCTTGGCTTTCACAGCCGCAATGAGCTGAAGGACACCTTCTGGAAGGCCATTCAAACTTGAGGATGAACTGACCTCAGAACTAGAACCAGACTCCTTCTGGTCAACATCATGGGGATCAGTGCTGGTCACGGACTTGATCTTCTCTCGCACTTCCTTACAACAAATACAAGAAATGGCAGGAAAAGAGCATCCATGTTTGCAATAGTTTTTGCAAAGCCAAATGTCTGGATCCAGCTCATTTTTAATCCATTGCAAGCTGGCATTCTTGGATGTCTTGGAACGCAGAGCTAGTGGGCGGAACCTCTGTGCCTGAGGCAAGGTGTGCACACAGGTAGGGAAAGAAAAGCTGAACACTTGCGTCAAAAATCTGGAGCATCGAGGAACATGACAACCTGTGGAACCCTGTGCTTCTTGCCCTAAAGGTCAAGCTGCAAGTCGCGCAGAAGCCTCAGCCATTTTGGAGCTCCATTCCTGAATGCTGGGGTTACTCGGCCCAAGCCCATCAGGAAACAAGTTGTTCTGCTTGTAGAACATCAAAATGGCAGTACCGAGAAGGCCCTTTTGGTAGTAGGGTGCGCCCTTGCTTGCATTCAAGATAGCCGCAACCACCTGCTCACGGGGCCAGCAAAAACGACTATCAAGCAGAAAGGACACAACATAGCCATCCACATGACCCAAAGTTTACATCAGCCAAGGATCTTCGGGATTGCTTTCGATATCCTTTAAAGTAGGTTTGTTTTTCTTGAAGACTTTGCCACTATAGTCATGGAGAAGCGAAAGGCCTACCTAATTCACAAAAACTGGCAAGCCACCCCACAGATGAACAAAGGAAACGCATGAGGAACATCTTGGAACTAAGTTACCGTGCGCAAACGCTCATACTTTGAAAGCCTCTCAGCGATATCCGCCGCTGTGTAAGCCTTCTCTGACATGGCTTGCAACCCCGATCCAGCCAAGACACTGCTGGAATTGAAAAGACACAGCTGACATCAGCCGACAATTCTCACAACCGTGTTCTTGCAAATTGACATTTGCAAAGTGACATCTGCAAATTGACATCTGCATATTCACATCTACAAATCAACATCTGCAAATTGACATCTGCAAATTGTATCTGCAAATTATTCTTACATTTGCTCTCATATGCTTGCGTCAAACACGCAGCGAACAGGGGAGGTGGGCACCTCCAGCTCCAAGGATTGATGGCGGAGGCGATGAAAGTTCACGCAGGTTTGAGACCACATCAGGTGTCATTCAAAAAAGTATACAACAATGAAATTTGAAGTGTGTGTCCTGCGCATGTTCTGTTTGTTCTGTGCTCTTCCTTGTTTCGCCTGAATCGTGCGTAAACTCCTTGTTCTTGTGTATGGATGAAGTTCCAACAAAATGCTGCAGAACACCGCAGATATCTCCAATTGATTCCAAACACAACACCATTTGAAAAACATATGTTTCTCTTTTTCTTGAGCCCCTTTTCTCTTGAACCATCTACCTCCAATGCTGCAATCTTATACCACCTCCAGGGTGATCATGTATTTCTAGCAGGAAATTGTGAAGTAAGAATTTGCCTACACAATGGAATTCCACAAGAATGGACGGGTGGGAAACCAGAGTTCACCCGCCACTAGAATGGGCGGGTGGGAGATCAGAATTTGGTTGTGTTTGGCACTTCAACACAATGGAATTCTATAGTAGAACGGGTGGGTGGGAAATCAGAATTAGCTTGTGTTTTGCACTTCAACACAATGGAATTCTAGTAGAATGGGTGGGTGGGAAATCAGAGTTAGCTTGTGTTTTGCAATTCAGCACAATGGAATTCTACTGGAATGGGTGGGTGGGAAGGCACAATTAGCTTGTGTTTTGCACCTCAACACAATGGATTTCTAGTGGAGTGGGTGGGTGGGAAATCAGAATTAGCTTGTGCTTTGCTTTTGAACACAATGGAATTCTAGTAGAATGGGTGGGTGGGAGGTCAGAATTAGCTTGTGTTTTGTGTCTCAACACAAGGCACACATGGGTGGCCTATTCCCAAAATGTTTAACAAATGACCAAATGTTTAACAAACGGCCTTAAAACCACCAAACGTCAAGACGCTGCACTTTTGTTTAACAAAGGCATGTCCAGGTTCATTACGCTAGGACCAATGGACTTTAGCCTTGGCAACCGACATGGCATGCTGTTGGAGCGCTGCCTGGCTGCTAATTAATCATGGCTTCAACGACGCAGGTTTAAAAAACCAAGCTATGTTGCCAAGTGGTAGCTGGAAGGGTTTCGATTACCCCATCCAAGTGTAATTGGCTTTGTTGGGTTCTTGTTGTAGTTCATCATACTCTGAGGCACCTCCGGCAAGGACTGCCAACTTTTGGCGCAGGAAGTCAAGCCTGTAGAGGTCAATATTCTCATCAAGGAGAAGGCTGTTTTTATCAAAACAACGGACTTTGTCAAGAAGCTGGCCAGGCTACTTCGAGGAATTGGTTTGGCTTTGCGGGTGTCGGGCGTCTACTTTGGTCCATAAAATGGGACCCCACCAAGTCCTACACCATTTGACAAAAACCTAATATTTTTGCCCCTCTTGGGGGGTGCCGTTTCCCAATGTCAATTTAGCATATTGTTGTGGCCTCAAGCCCCTGTCATTGTTACATAATAGACGGTAAGGGTTCTTACCGTCTACATTATTTTCCAGCGGTGTCTGAGCCTGCTGGCCCTATTTTTCAAAACTGGGGAGGACACTAGAGGGAAGCCAAAGAGCCTTCAAGAACAATGCACTGTTCAGTTTTAGTTTTGTCCAGCTTCTTTCCGGTTGCGTTCCGGTATGTGTAAGGTGAGGTCTGGGATTAGCGCCCGCCAACTTTATTCCATTCATGGTTTCTTTTTGTGGCTTTTTAGGGCTGAAGACCGGGCCCTGACTGCTGTGGTTCTCGTTTGGTTTCATCTTGAAATTGGCAATGTTGCGCCAACTATGCCTGTTAACTCCTTGTTCCAATGTTTGCCTTTCTGTTGCCTCCTTCCACGGATTCAGGACGGGAATGAGGACACTGGTCACAAGCGTCGTCAACAAGGTCTACCCAGCTGTTGTGAGCCACTACACAAATGCGCCTGGACATGACAAAGCGCTTATTGTTTTCTTTTGTTAGTCCGACCAGCTACACCACAAGTGCCTGATGAACTAGGACGTAGGGATTTGGTTCGTCGCGAATTTGACACCGCGTCGCTTTTTGCCAGAGCCTCGTTCCTTCTCAGGTGGAGATCAATGCTTTGAAGGTCTTCTACAAGGGAGTGGAGATCAAACACCGCCACGAGGACACGGATTTGTCAGATTTGAAAGCTGCGCCGCAAGATGAGCTACCCGGCATTCTTCAGCGCGGGAAGAAGCCTGCAGATTCCGAGCCAGCCCACGCCTCCAAGGGTAAGATTTCCAAGGTCAAAAAGCAAAACAAGCGCGTGGGCGGTGCGCGCAAGAAACCTGCTTCCGCCTGGCGTTTGCCTGCGTATTTTTTGAAGCTACCAAAGGCCCGCCCTTTGCAGCGCAATGCGAAAAGAGAGTGTATGGGCACAGTGAGATGGGGGATCAGCTACAACGGTACAACCTTTTTTCGGTTATCGCCATGGTGTTAGACAGTTTTTCCAGGTTTTGTGTCATTAGGAATCTTCAGAAAATACCTTGTGTGGCGCGTCAGCGCTCAGTGATGAGGTCGATTAGGAAACGTCACAAAGCCGTTGATGCCTCTGCGAGAGTTCAAAACACACAGACTTTTGGTTGGCCAACATATCTTTAGGGTTGGGAGCGCTCAGTTTTGTGACGGATCTGATTAGGGTTCGTCGCAAAATCATCACTGCGGCGGAACAACCTTTTTGTGAGGCTTTGTGGCTTCACAAAACAGCTTAACAAATTACCCCAAAAATGCAAACCGGTTGTCAACTCCTGTGAATAGGATGCATCACAAAATGTCAGGTTCAAATCACCCAGTTGTTTGTGACGTTTTCTTTTTTAATGTTGGTTGTTTGTCAGCGGCAGCCGCTCATTTGTTCTTCTTGTTGCAGCAGTGTTTTTGGCTGTCGCCGCCTTGAAACCGGGCTCGCTCTTGCAGAGATGGGCGCTAAGCGAAAGTCTGTGGGAGACAAGGACAAAGGTGCTACCCCGGCAAAGAGTAGCCGGACCATGGAGGACTTTGCTGTGAAGTCTGTATTGCGCGAGTCGAACACAGCCGTGAAAGCTCTGCGCAATTGGATGTGCTAAGCTAAGTTCTGACATAGACGTGTTTGTTGCAGGCACTACGATAAGTATCTTTTGCAAAAGTGATCAACCGCTTGAGGAAACTGAAGCTGGAGGCATTTGGGAACATGCACACATATATGGAAGAAACTTTTGCGGACCAGGCGCATGGAAGATTTTAGTGACAGTGAAACTCTCAAGTGTCTTGAGAAAAACAAGCAATGTGTGTATCTTCAAACATCTCTGTACTTGACTTTGTTTCGTTCCGAGATCAACAAGTACCAAAACCCTAAACCCTAAACTCAAAATGGGAGTTTGATTGCATGATGGCACAGAACTACGGCATCATGGAAGTGCTGCTGGCTGACCACAACATGCAGCCTTTGACAAAGGCCAAGCAGCCAAAAGTTTGAGCTAGGGCCAGGGAGTGAAAGCTTTCGTAGGCGGCCCAAAGTTTAGGATAATGCTTTCCTCCTTTAATCTTGCGTAGGCCAACGGAGAGTCCCGCCCGTTCCGCTATGGTGTGGTCGCCTAAGAGTAAAGTGGCGTGCTTTGCGCCGAAGAAGCTCGATGGCGACCTTTTGAATTTGCGACCAACACAGTTGGGGGGTGTCTTCGAAGCAGCCTTCTCCAAGCTTCCCAAAACGACAACCTGCCAAGTGCTATGGCAAGTCAAGTGTGACCAATCGTGCCCAGCTGAAGTGATTGCCTGAAAGCCCAAGCTGTGGCTTTGTGCTGACACCACGCTTCGGGCAGGCTGCGCCCATTGGCTGAAGCCAGAGGCGTAGTTTCGCTTTGTTCCAGCGCAAGCACGCCGGTCAGTTGGTCAAACCATTGTTGTTAGTTGTAATTGTTCACATGGACATTTGATGCACAATTGACAATTGAGTGCGCCCGGCTTTCAGTCTTGCCAGCGTGCATTTTGACCGCTGCTTTGAGTTTTGTAGAGGTTCACGAGGGAACCTCTGTTCGAAGCAGGCTTTTCCCAGCGATTGTGAACCTTGGATGTGAGGCTCACGGACACAGCAGCATCTTCTTCGGGTGTGAGAGAATGCTGCCCAGGACCGCTTCACCTGTATTACGTTCTCATGTAGAAACCCTGCCCAGGCGTTGAACTATTCATTGACGTGCTGGTTCAAGGTGTGTCATTTTCCAATGTAGGCCAACTCTCACTCTACCAGCAGCGGCCAGGAAGCCGCTCATGTCGTCGCGTTTGGAGGATGTGACAGCGCTCTCTGACGATGAGCCGGCGGGTGAGCAAGGTCATGGTGAGCAAGAGGAAGATGCACCTGTTATGAAGAAACCTGCGAAGCGAGAACTTCCCGTGAAGGGCGAGCCTGAACCCAAGGCCAAAGCCAAAACAGCTGCTGCTCCTACCAAGGTTGCTGAGCCTCCTACAAAACAAGAAGGTGAGCCACTACCAGAGTCTGCGCGACCTTCGGAAGGGGCAGGAGACCCTGCACGACCTTCGGAAGAAGCAGCTGCTCCACCTGCTCCTGCTAAGCGGCCAGCTGCCAAGGTGATGAAAAAACCAGCGGCCAGCAGCGAGGGCAAGGCTTTGAAGGTTTACGAAGAGTTCTACAAAGCTAGTAACAGCTACGGCTTGAAGATGAATGGGAAGCAAGTGATGGCAGTGTCAGTCACTTGCCCGCCCTTAGCTTTATTCTGTTTGTGGCCTGCCGTTCCCATGACCTCATGGTTTTTAACTTTTGTACTCTGACGAGGCCAAAGGGCGCAAGCATGTGACGGCAGATGAAATTCGTGATGTGGCGGACACTTGGCCAGGTGTTGGGCGCAACCGCGCTGTTGGCCTCTCAACATTTCACGCTTTATGTTTTTGTTACTTTTGTTTTGTTTGTGATTTCTTCAGCGTTGAAATTCAAAGGCAAACGAAACGTGCTTCTCAGGAAGCTTGCCGTGAAGCGCTTGCAGCTGGCAAATCGGTCGAGGAGGTGAAGCTCATGGCAGAGACTTGGTTTCCAAGAACTACCGAAAAGTTGTTATGTCCTGTTTTTGATTCCACTGGTGGCCTGCCATATTGCAAAGAGCAAAAAATCATCATCATTAAGACCCTGCTGTCTGGTCACCTCAGGCAGCTATGATGGACGCTCGCGAGAACGCCAACCTTGCTTCGAAGGAGAAGAAAAGGCTTGAGAAGAAAGCGGAGCTGGCAGCCCCAGATCCTGAAGGTCTTGACGCAGAAGAGGGCGGCGAGGCCGCCGATGGTGAAGGCGATGACCGCTGCGTTGAGGATGTCGAGTAGCCGCCAGCGGCCAGAGAAGACCGAGACGGCGCGCGTGTGTGGAAAAAATTGCGCGCCAATGCTTGACCGAGATCCGTGGAAACAATATTGGTTGTTGTTTTTCTCAGCGGCACGTGGCCGCTCCGAGACCGCCTTTGTTCAACCCGAGGGTCTTGCGTGATGGTTTCCGTCAAGTCAATGTTGGAATAAAATTGGAAAGGTCAAGGGTTTGGGGCCTATGAAGACAGGGCCAGATGTAGTTCCTGGTTTCTTCACAATTTAACTTTCCCCCTGTTCTCGCCCGAGATACTTTTCAGTATTTTTTCACCGTGAAAGATCTAGTTGTGTGCAAAATCATGGGCCAAGTGAGTAAGCGGGCTTATTTATTTATGTTTTCAGCGTTGCGTGTTAATTCCTTGTGTATAGGTGGCCCCCTAGTAGGCTTCTTAATTCTCCTTTCCCAACCCGGAAATTTATCAAATGACTTTTGGTGCTCGGTTTCGCCAATGCCAATCATCTTACCCATCCTTTGGTTCCTTCTCAGGTTTGCCCTGAATTTAATCTTGTCACGAGATCTCCCAGCAAAGGCAGCCAGCGCCTTTACCGTGA
>JAODVQ020111287.1:2837-16497 GCA_025400075.2 Phenganax stokvisi
ATGTAGAAGAAAAGCCATTAGTTTCAGTGAATAATTATTAACTCTTGGTTTCCATATTTAGTTGGGAAATGGTCAGATTGAAGCCAAAGTTCAATGTTTTTATCGTCGACGTGACTTATCAACTCCACTCATTGCTCAAGCTGATAGACATGCTGGTGAGTAAATATTGAAGAATAGGAAGGATATGTACCGGGATAGGATGTGATAGGAAGTGAATGAACTAGTAAATGCTGTACTAGTCATTATAGTAATAATAACAATGGTTTATTTCATATCTTTGTACTAAAAAGTGAGCACAGGCTAAACTATCTAGGATAAATCAACCATTACTTATGACAACGTAGTCAAGATTGTAAATAAAGAAGATGAAATCTAGTTGACAATGCTTCATCCTCAAATCTGTGACATTCGTAGGTGCAGCGGAAGAAGATGCCGAAATAGACATGGGAGAAGTTGAACTAGATGACACTAAGATGCATCAGCTTTCTCACAGAGAACTATTTTTATCAAGGCAATATGAAACTATTAATGCCAGTCAAATAAGGTTTGTATACATTAGATAAAACCAGTTGATGTTTCAGGAAATCGTTGAGCAAATGAATTGATCAAAAGTTGTTTATTGTTTCTGTATAAGTTGTTTTTATCGAATTTTAGAGGCAAGTGCTTGGTTACTTTGTATTGTGAGACTGAAATCCTTCCACGATATGCTGCGAAGGAGGTATAAAGAAAGTTTTCTTGCAAACACGTTCTACAAGTCTTGCTGCTTTTAACTTGTGTTTTTTTTTATATCTCAGGATTGGTTTTATTATTGTTTGGTATATGACCCGCAACAAAAAGCGTTGCTTGCTGATAAAGGAGAAACAGGGATTGGTTCGAACTACCAGCCAATTATTCCGGCTAAACTTGAAGACAGTAAGGAGTTGTATCTGTAATAAATTTCTTTTGTTTTATCGCTGTCTCCTAGATGGGAAATTTCCTTTTAGGAAGTTTGAAGAAATTTCTATCATGGAAAGTGGACACTACTGGGATCTTTGTGAAAATTTCTACTCATTAATAACTGTGTGTGTTTTGTTTTTTGCAGCCAGCACAGATACTAGAGATTTATCACAATTGGAGACCATGGTTTGGTCAACAGAGCATCATTTGAATGACAGAGAAGTCGACCAGTTTCTTGTTGTATCAAGGTTAGATGGTAGTCAAGTTTGCCTTCTACTTCTTTCCTGTTGCTTTATATTACGTTTTCTGTTTTTAGGTCAGTTGGTACATTTGCTCGTGCTTTGGATTGTAGTAGTTCTGTAAAGCAGCCAAGTCTTCATATGAGTGCCGCTGCAGCATCACGAGATATTACTCAGGTATTTCCTAACTGATTGCTCCTCTCCAAATATATGAAACTCATTTTAATTTTTCCTTTTGTTTTCTAGTTTCATGCTTTGTGTGTTCTTCACAAGTGTAATTATGATCTAAGCAAGGCTGTCGGTAGTCTTGTTCCTTCAGGAGGACCTGTGTTGTGTCGAGATGAGATGGAGGAATGGTCTGCAGGTGTTGTGTCAACTAGTGCTCACTGAAATTTAACTATTTCTGTTTGAAGAGATTGTGCCCTTCTTAAATTTCGCCCTGTATTTCGTCTAGGTGAGGCTGGCTTGTTTGAAGAGGCCATCACGAAATATGGAAAAGATTTCAGTGACATTCAGAAAGATTTTGTAAGTTTCTCTATTCATTTCTGATTAATGCTTTTGTTGTGTTAATTATTAACATTTATTTTCTGTTCTTTGTAGCTTCCTTGGAAAAGCATTTCAAGTATCATTGAGTACTACTACATGTGGAAAACTACAGACAGATATGTTAGACAGGTATTGTAATTCAGTTGTGAATATGTTTATCATGTCTGTTGATATTTTGAATAGACTTGGAATATAGATGAGCTCTTTTAAATCTTACTCTACAGTGCACAATGTTTTCTTCTTTTACAGAAGAGATTAAAAAGTGTAGAAAAAGAATCAGACTTGAAGCAAATTCTTGTTTCAAACCCGTAAGTTTGGTTAGATGAAGAACTCAATTTGCTGTGAAGACATCAACGTGATATTCGTTTCATTGTTTTGTTTTTCTGTTGTTTCTTTAGTCCTGGGACAACATGCGTAACTGGCTCTGGAGACAAAGAATCTGTAAACTCTATCCCTTATCCTCCCCCTGGGGTGATCACAAAACCTCCCAGCCCTGGTTACTCATGTGAAAGCTGTTATGGTAAGAAACAAAGGATTTGTCAACTTTTAAACACAATGCCACATAGATCAGAAGAATTGATATCATTGTATGAATTGTTTCCTTTTTTTGTTCAGCCAATACGTCAACTCACTGGTTTCCATGGTCCTCACCGAACAATCAGTACAGACATTATGTTTGTTCTGTATGCTGGGTTTATTGGAAGAAATATGGAGGACTGAAGAAGCCAGGTAGACAAGATAAAATATTTGCGAGGTTTAGGGAGCCTAGTGTATTGCACACGTATATCAACATCTTTCTAGTTTGTCGTTTATTTTGTGAAAATAAACGTTTTGTTTTTAGATGGTTTCTCTAGTCGAAGGGTTGGGGAAGAAGTGCGTTACACGTGTCGTATTTGTGGCAAGTTCTTCAACAGAGCAGGTGATTATTTAAACCTACTATTGGTGATTTCTTGTTTTTCTCAGCGTACTAAAAACAATATGCGTTCTACATTCATTAGCGCTATTGTCCAATCATATGGTCACTCACAAACCTTTCAAATGTTTTGTCAATACATGTGATAAGGTATTTATTAAAAGTATTTGAAAATATAAACAGTCTGTTGCTAAATCGTATCTTTCGTTTATCAAGACCACATATTTACTGTTATATAATATTTCCAGACGTTCAACACAGAGGCCAACTTGACTCGTCATCTCTCAGCCAGTCACTCAATACGACCTCGTAACTCACCCAACGCGAAACCAAAGGCTGCGTTCTTCATGAGGGTGTTGCCGCTGACCAAGATATCGCGGTATTTGTGCCCAGACTTCCTAAAGTTCCCGCACTTGGCTCGCGTTTTCAATGTGCCTCTAGAGATCAACGATGTTCGTCAAGCATGTAAGTATACCAACGGTTGTAGCTGTCGTTGCTAAAACTGCTTTTCGTTGCCGTTCACCTACACTTTATTTTCTTCAGGTATGAAACGTGTTTGTCGCCAGGTTGCAGAAAAACTGATTGCAGGAAGGAAAATAAAGACAAGAAAATCCCTGGAGACTATAGTCGAGGTCTTGAAGACAGCACCACCTAAGGTGAATAGTGACGTCACTCCTCAAGCTGCTACACACGTGACCAAGACTAGGTCCAAGTCTACTTCTGGGATGCATCCATCACCAATTACTTCACCTACCAGAAAGATGCTTCACTCCCCCCGACTGTATATTCCTCAGAACAACATGAATGAAATTGTTGAACCACGACCTGCGCACTCGTCGAAACACATGTTGTCACGGAAAAGATCTTTGGACAGTGTCAGTACTCACCATCAGAATGGATTAGATGGTACGTGCATTGTCCAGATGGTAGAGGGGGGGACAATCGTATCTCTCATCATAGAAACTGGATTCATACCTCTGCTGCTGTAGATAGCATGAAAACACTTTCCTTTGTTTCAGGTCCAACGACGAAACGTTTTGTAAGTAACTCTCCTCTTGGCAAGAAAGGTTGTGAATGCAAGCATTGTGGAAAAGTTCTTCATAATCAAAGTAAGTCATGTCTCAAACTGGTCTAGTTTTTTACGACGTGATAGTTGTGAAGTTGACGTTCAGACAAACGTGACACTGCAAGTTAAAAAGTTCACTTGTACTTTAAGAACACATTGTGAGAGTGTTCCAAACTCTAATGTACTTTAAAGAAATTTGTGTCGTAGTTTATATCCGAAATCAATATTTCATATTTAGCTTCCTAAGCACAAATCTCTTTCCACTTGCAGCAAGTCTCTCTCATCATATACAAACAGTCCATGCTGTTTCATACAAAGCTTCTCAAAGTGGACCTCCGAAACAGAAGTCATATCCAGCTTACTGTGATGTCAACCCAGGCATGGGGCCTGGAATCACCAAGATGGCGCCGTATGCGGAACACACAGTGACGTCATACACTAATCCAGGTTTGAAGTCTTCGCCCCAGCCCCCTACAACTCTCCCTATAAACCAGCCTCCTCTTGCTAGGCCTATGGCGCCGCTTAAGCAGGCGGCAAATAATCCAGAGGCGGCCATAAATCGGAAATTGTCCGGGCCTGCGGTAAAAGCAGCAGTAAACGGTCAAAATAAGTCTCGTGGCAGGTCATCTCCTACGAGGCAGCCTCAGTTTATCGATCCGCCGGAGGAATTTGTTTTCAGTGCGACGAAAAATTTAAGGTGAGTTCTAATCATATTGGACTCGTGTGTGATTCTTTTCCAACAGAAACATGACCTAATCGATATATACAGTTACTTAAGAGCAATCTCATTAATGTAACTTAGTTTAAATTGTTTTTTTAGCATACTAAATTCGTTGGGTGTGATTGACTTTCCGATAAAACATGATTTCGTCTCAGTATGCTTACTATTATGGCCAGTTGATAAAACAATGTTGCGTGCTACGTGTTTATCTTTTACACAAGCAACAAAGAAGTCTAAGTTATAATTTTTTCTCCAGGTCAGCAAGAAAGGCTATAGACGAAGCAGTACGACGGCGTTTGCCCCGGAAACCTTGGATGGAAGTAAAATGTCCTCCAGAGCTTAGGGAAATCGCTTATCAACAGAGAACGCCTAAGAAAGCCATTGAGAAAACCGAAAGTCCTACGGCAAAATCTGATCTCCTTGTGAGCGATGGAAAAACAGCATTACCTGCACAGGAAATAAGTCCTTCAGTTGCCGTGAATGATGAAAAACTTCCCGTTGTCAACCCAGGTGTTTTCCCCCCTGAAAATATGGAAGTAGACATGGTGGAGAACGTAACGGAAAGCGTTGGGCAGGATAAAACCGCCCTTTCTGTAGGCGGAGCTGTGCTTGCTGGTGACACAGGGACGTCTGTGAAGTTAGGGGGTGTTGGAGGTCGGAATATAGTTGAGCCGATTGTGATTGACGATTGAAGAATGTTATTTATGACGTATTTCTAATGTGCAGCACAAGCTTCGCTTTGATAAACTATGAAACACACATTGAGCGTACTGAAAGTGTTTTCACACTTGGGTTAGCTGCAAGAGCTTACTGAAGTTGTTCTGATACGTTGAAGGAGATCGTGGAGTCTGAACCAGACCTGATACCAAGGATTTAAACCCTTAATATCCTTACATGCTTAAGACTCTCCAAAGATAGCTCTGCTGTTCTTGAAGTTCATGCTTTTAAGTCTCTTTCATCCCAAGAAAATGGCGTCATCTTTGACTGTTACGTCAAGAATAACTTTGCTGAGATTATGACTCTCCTGAGTCATTACTACGATTGAGTTCGATCTCTGTACATTTTAATTTGAAGAATGAGTTGTCTTCTCAAATGTATTTCTGCAAGAAATCGTGAGCTCCAAAGAGTTCACAAAGCAAAGAAGCAGAAAACTGCGGCTAGGACTCGTGGGTTGTGCTAGGAATGGTACTCAAAAGACCTACCCTTTGAAAATATTGCATAATATGCAGAAGATTAGCCCAGGTCTTATCTTGTAATTATGTGCGCATGCGTATCTGCTGTCAATGCCATAGTCATTGATCTCAACAATAAACTGGATTGTACTTTCTGTTGAGTTTTGTGTTTATCTGAACTTAAGGAAGAGGGTAGTGGTTGCAATATACAGAACCCGGTAAACAGTTGGTCGTGCGCAGTTGAACGCAGAATATAAAACAATGAAATTGGCTGTACTTTCACAATTTTAAATAATATTTTCAAAAAAAACTTTAAATTTACTCCATTCTTAAAAACGCAAAAACTAATGAATTCATTGCACTTGTGATTAAGAAATTTCCCCAAAATTACGTAGAAATAGAAAATAGTCATGTATCTTCTAATGATATGACGTGCGAGCGAGTGGAATTAATGTTTTCGTGACAAAACATTTATAGGTGCGCTCTTGTGAGTAGTCTTCACGAGTTTATTAGCTTTGCATTCACATGTTTTTGAATTGTTTCAACGCATCTAGATTTTTCGTTTTGTTTCTTAGATTTATGGTTGTGCTTTTGCCACTGATGTTCAAGGATGGCACATCAGGATATATCCTGTTTAGTGTTAGCGTGAGTTTGAATGCTTAGTTCTTGGTCAGTGTAACTTTGCACCTTCTCCCCATATTTTTGAATCGCCGTTGTGAGGTGAACGAGCCTCGTTAAAGTTTGGATTCTTTAGACTTATAAAGTCTATCCATGAACTGATCAACTCCTGCCATTGATAATGTAGATGCAAAGATACTTCTTGTTTTAAATGCGCTTTCTTCAGTCGATTCTTCATCAGCATTCGAGACCTTCACCTCAATCCCAGTGTCCACAATTAGTCTGCCATAACGTTCTTTGAAAAGGATTAATATTGGAATACAACCCGCGCACGATGCGAATAGTGCCCAGTTCATCCATATTGTACCTATAAAAAGAAGGCAGTATCTTGAAACTGTCCAAGGCTTAAAAATTTTTCACCATATTTGTTCCTATAATCGTAACAAAATTTCAGGAAATCTTCTTTTCGAAGAAGTAGCGACTCACCTATTCCAGGAATCATGACGATCACAAGAAATACTACTGTCCAAGTGTTATTGATGAGAGTGAGAATTCCCGTAGTAACACCCTCCGCTATCGGGTAGGTGCACTCTGCTGTCAGTTCATAGAATAATGGTATGGTGCCACTGATGCTGAATCCACCAATGATGCTTGAAGGGTAGAGAGACGCTAAAATGAGAGATAAGAAATGAGATAAAGACATTTGAATGGAGATTCGAATGCTACAAAACTACTTCAAATTGTTTAAGTGGATGTATTTACCCTCAGAGAATGGAATGATTCTTAAACAGAGCAAAGAGAACCAGAGGAACGACCCTGACGCACACACGAATAGGAACAAGAGTAGAAGTTTCATGCGACCTCCAAAGAAATCTGAAAATCTAGAAGATGATAGCTTTTTTGTCAATAAACGTGCTCATCCATAAATAACTCTTTTATTCTCATACCTAGCAAGTAAAACTCCGGCACCAATACCGGCCATCGTAGCGTAGAAACCAATCCATCCTGCTTGATTCTAGAAGAAGAAAAGACAAGACTCCATGGAAAATGGCAATACCAGGAGAATTTCAAAAGATGCTATTCACAAAATGTACCTGGCTAATATCAAAAGTCTCAAGATTCAAAGCTAGTACAGCCCCCCAGCCACTGTAAATACCTGCAAGAAATATGAGACAGAGTTGTGAAAATGTGTTCATATCTTGAGTTGGGAAATGTTACCGTTCTTGTGTGGTGTTGTCGTACCTGTGGTTATACCGTAGATCATGGAGAGAGTCCAGAACTGCTTGTGTCGTAGTAGTTGTTTGAAACCCGCACTGAAGTCCTCCCTCTCAGCCGCTGATGAAAGACTAGGTGGTGTAGGAGGACGGCCTGGGAAATACACCATTGTGCATACGAACAAGAATGTGACCACTCCAAACTCTGGGAAAGAAAATAGAACAATGTCATTCTCTTGTAATTGTAATAATGATCAAGATTCGTATCAAAAAGTGTGTAAGCAGATTCAAAGAACTTAGAATACGTATTGTACCTAAGTACAGCAAACTCATGATCTCATCTTTACGTTCCTGTAGCAAGTCTTGTCTATCTTGGATAGCCTTGGCGTCTAGTGCTTCGAAGTCAATCCCAGAAGTCCTTGCATAAATAGCCTTGGCTTCTGTGTCCGTAAGCACTTGGTACCAGACTGCTAGCTCGTCGCAGGTCACCTTAGATAATTTGTATTCATTATTTGCTCTGCCTAATGTGAACGACGTATGTGAGTTCTCTAAGGGATCTGTTTCTTCGAAGTCTTTTAACCTGCTAGCCAGTGTACCGTTTGTGTGAACACTCAGCCCATCACGTGAGGTCCAGCTGAATAACACGTGCGTCCATGTATCTTGCGGGATTGTTACGCGCGTGGTCCACGCTTTATGACCAGTGCGAACACTGACCGCTATATAGTTACTACCATTCCTATACAAATGCTGATATAGAACAAAGCCTGGTTGACTTATACTTGTACCACTTGTTCCTAAGAAGTACTGTGTTTCTTCAGATGTCTTATACTTGAGCCATAATGATACTGTCAACCCGTCGCGACATAGCAAAGGTTTTCCCAAACAAGTGTTGATAAAATTTCCAAGATTTATGAAACCGTTTCCGTTTAGTTCTAAGGCTTGGTGAACTTGACCTGAGACTTTGTTAGGATTGTAAACGCTTCCCCTGAGTTCGCTCTTGGCGTCTTGAATGTAGTTGAGGTTATCTAATGGTGATTTGGTTGATGGTGTAATCTGATCCATTGACCAGTAGTGAGTTGCGTCCTTGTATAGTGTATCTGAAGAAGAAGTATTACTTGGGAATGAGTTTTCAAAGAGTGCTCGCTTATTGAACCGGCTTGATAATCACCTGATAAAGGAATTGTCTTGTTTAAATAAAGATTTCTCGACAGAAAACTATGAAAAAAGACAAATAAGTTGGGAGTCGGCAAATTAAAAGAATAGTTTTATTATTGAGACGATTCATCCCACAAAAACCTGACTCAAAATATCGGAAGAAATTGTTCAATTACTAAAACTTTCATTCAGTTCACCTGTAATTCGAGGCAAGTTGCGAAAATTCGGACTGAGTTTGAAAACTCTCCACGTCGACACTTCTGACCATATTTGGACCAATCACAAAAGAAAGTGCGATTCCAAGAGAACCGCAGAGGGACGCGACTGCAGTCGCAGTTGTTCGTTGACTTCGTGGAAACCACGCAGATGACAGAAGCGGCGGGGCTGCTTGCGTGACTGGGCCTGCAAGTCCATTTAGAAACTGTCCTGCGGTCATTGTCCTAGTGGAGTGAAATTAACTGTCAAAATGAGAAGCACATTAGAAATTAGATATATTTCGAGGAACTTTATGTTGCAGGTATGAAAGAAGTTCTAACGTTGAAGTCTCACCAAAGGGCAGCGTCAGGGTCGCTCGTGACGCATCGTAGGCCAGTTCCAGCAAACATGAGAACAGAAGAAAGAACTAAAGAAACACGGAGACCTGCAGAAAATAAAACAATCAACAGTTAGTAGTCAGATTACATGCCACTACAGATGTCCCAAATGCTTTCAATTTCAAGTTGGTTTACCTTTCACATCCATCAACCAAGAGAAAAATATCATTGTTAGAAGATACGTGATAGGATCCAGACTTGCAAGTAGAGCGATCTCCGCGTTTCCCCAACCGAACACTGCTTTCATTGTGCCTGAAATTGGACCAAATGTATTCCATGCGCAGTACTGCGCGAATGAAGTGAGAGAAAACACGAGTAAGATGTAAAAACGTCTTTTGTAAGTGCGAATGTTGTTCTGATCCATATACGCATCTTGCTCCTTCTCATAACAACTGACATTGCCGTTTGATAGATAGTCAATGTGGTCATCGGATATTGCCGCCAGGGAGGGACCTGTGATGTGAATTTTGAGAGAGAAGTACGGCTAATGGTAATATTACAGTGAACGTTATTGGATGAAAAAACTCTACCTTCATCAGAAAAACGTTTCTTCTGCTTCATTGGTCGCCATGGATCTTCATTTAACTCAACGTTCATTGGTGCATTGAAGTTAGGTTCATAATCAGGTACTTGCAGAAAATTTCGTTGTTCTTCGCCTTCCTCCTCCATTAAAGCAGCTATTGAGAATTGACATATAAAATCTTTAAATTTTCTGCTTTAAGTGAAATTCTATATAACATATGACCACAAGGCGGCACTGTAGCTCACATCGCACTGCTCTCAAAATTGAAACGCGTTCCGTGTTTAGTTATGTAAATATCACCAAGGCAGGTATCTGTTATGCAAAATTTAATAAGATAAACTGTTGTCTCTGTTTCTCTGTTAACTTCGAAACGTTCTAATGATTTTATTGTCAATCCTAAGGTAAACTACCGATTGCATACAAGTTGTAGTTAGCTACAAAGTGCATGGTTGGTCACGCAAAAAGTAGTGAACTTTTTCAAGTAGAACTACAAGATACATTATGCTTGGCTTGGCTTGGCTGTATTTGTGTTATAAAGTACTTGCCAAGAATGTCAGCTGTCGTGAGTGTCGTTTCTGTATGCTGTCAAGTTAGAGCTTTTGATACCTAAAGGCTACCGAATATTAGGCAATTCATTGTGTAATATTAAATGAATCCATATTTGTCCAATAGTAGACAAATTTATGTGATCAATAGCTTTATAAGCCTAAAAACTTGTCATGTTCAGCTTGAAAAAAATTCTCAGGGAAAACCCCTCAATAGATGACTTCAATCAAGTTGTCATGTGCAATAGTAATTTTCTCCCAATATTTCTAGCTAAGAAAAGATAACAGACACTGCAAAGCTTTTATGGACCTTTAATAAAGTACATGCAAATAGCAGCGAAAAAGTGCATCAAATTTTAAATTCGTTGTTAATGACAAAGTGGCAATATACAGTCATGTTACCTTCAATTTTTATGAAAATCAAAAGAGTTTCTTACATTTTTCGCTATTCCCAGATTAACTCTAGTCTATCAATATCCATATTTGTTTCGCTGTCAAATGGCAATATGTTTTTTCATCTTTCATCAGTTATTGAAATCGTAGCCCTCCAGGCGAACTCTTGGACTTTGCATGAGTGACGTCACACTGACGATTTTGATTGGCTGAAAGCGTGCTCCACAAGTGTTCTCATGCACGTGATTAGCGTCAGGAGTTAATATTTAACCAAATTAATTTTCAACTTATTTCCGGCGTGTAGAAAATTTCTGATGTTGCAAAGTGGTATTTTGCGCATTTTATTTTCTCAGCAGGGACAAATATTTCTCAAGAATAGAGCTCTTGTACACATCCATTTAATGTGAGACAATAAGAATTACCTTACATTTCGTTTTATGTTTTTTTTTGGTCTGCTGCTTACAGTAACTATTTAATTGATGCTAAGTATGTGGGATGGTTCAGACGTAAAGGCTTCGTATCCTATTTTTCTCGCTATTTTTAGTATCCCATAAAAATGACCTCCAAACTCAGTGAAAATGACTAGGACATTTATTAACACAATCATGTGATGATAACCATAATGAATGACACGCATGCGTTTAGTGCGAAAAGAGACATGAACATTCTTGGCAAACTGAAGAGCACCACGCGGCGACAGAAGAAAACGTGGGGGCAAGTATATATTGATCTATATTGTCCACTTCCTACACTTCTGTCTGGAACAGGGTTAGACCTCCCACGTATTTGTAGTTGCATAACCACCAGGACATAATGACCAGTTGTTGATATCTAGGGCAACCGTCGGTTAACTAAAGGTAGACTTGTTCCTAGTCTCTCCAGCTTCACGCACAGAGAAAAGGCCGGTG
The DNA here is from genome assembly GCA_025400075.2 of Phenganax stokvisi. Lineage (NCBI taxonomy): Eukaryota > Metazoa > Cnidaria > Anthozoa > Malacalcyonacea > Clavulariidae > Phenganax > Phenganax stokvisi. Next base: position 14,380 of record JAODVQ020111287.1, read on the forward strand.
GAGCAAATCTGAACATGCAATGCAATCTTTTGAACCAAATTTAAGCAGTGCAATAAAAAAGTGATAACAGTGACGCAACTTAGCTCGAGTTTAATCACGCGTAGTGATTATTGTCGTGAAAAGGAAGTTTCTGGGTTCAGGAACTTATAATTTCTCAAATCGATTTTTCTCATCTCATAATGATTTTCTACCAAGACCTGATTATAAATGCGTTAATGTACATCATCACTGATAATTTGTACGAGGTTTAGTTTACTGCTGCATCAGTATTCAAATTTCGAAATGTTCGGTTGATGCATTTTAAAAATTTTAGATTTTTAGTTATTGGGTAACGCGCAAGACCCAGACAAATTCAAACATTGCGATGAAATTACTAACTCACGTGTAACTGTCTCTAGTTTTTTTTCCCACCGTCAATCTAGATTTGCTGGTTTTCCAATCATAAACTTTATCGAAGGTAGATAGAATTGCGCATTTTATGCAAAATATTCTTGAATTTGTAATCACGATTCGTATCAACTTTACCTTCCTCGTCGGAAAACGCCATTCGAAAATCGTTCTTTTAACTGCTTTTCAAAACCTGAGCAATTTGAGTCTATCACGGCAAGATGTCACCTTGTGTTGCTTTCGCCGCATCAGACCATTCAAAAACATCCCTTTTGGCAATGACTCTGGCGTTCTTGTTTTTTGTACAATCAGGTAATTGTGTGTATGGTGGAAAATTATCCTGCGTTTCTTGTTTCAATCTGGAAAAAAAAGTATTCCCAATAGCCTTGACCTTAAGCGCCACTAATATTATCCGGTCTTTTTTCATCGCAACCAAAAACCAGTGAAAAGTCATTAAGTTTTAGTATTTATGGTATTTATAATAATGGTATCAAATTCCGTATGTCTGCTCGCCAAACTTTGCAAACTTGAGCAAGAAAAAATAGGGTATAACTGAGGCCTACAACTATTGGAAAAGGGCAGCAAGGTCTTTTTCGAGTCTCTTGTACTTGCACAAGAAAGAGCTATGGTTTCTTAAAAGGATGTCTGACTATTTAAAGTCATTGATCGAATATTGCATGCAACGCAAGGTGAAGGTCAGACAAGGACTACAGATTGGATGAAAATTGTCATAATAGTATTGAATCTGTTTCGGCATGTTTTTTTTGTTTTGCTTACAGTTAAAAGAAAACATAGTTAGTCCTTTTACTTTTCTTCATGGCTAGAGGTTATCTCATTGTTCGTAAAGAATTTGGAAAGCTCGAGCGTGCTATCATGCGAGTTATCAAAGCCTCGTTTTGGTGCAGTGTGATAGAAGTTGACCACTAAAAACCATCCTGTAGCCGCAAGCTGTACTTCAGATGTTTTTTTGTCACGCTTCCTAGCTGACGCATTGTCACTTGTTTCCTCTACATGTTTACATTGTACTTTATAAATTGACGGAAATGTTTTGAAGTTTTTTTCCCTGAGCAATTGCTCTGAAGTGAAACCAAGTGGTCCATTTATTTAGAGTGACTTCTTAATTTTCTCATGCTTTCCTAATTCTTCCTGTGTTTGCGAATGATAGTGATACGACGTAACCACTTGACGCTCTTGCGTGCGTGGCCTTCAACAACCTAGGCTGTGTCTATTTCTGAACCTCTGGTGATTCCAGACCGTACGAAGTTTAAATCTGTTTACAATACATATTCCACTCAAATACTGGAATATGTATTGTAAACAGATTTAAACTTCGCACAACACTCCACTGTCTCTAACAGTGGTCAACTCAGGGTTAACTGAACTAGCCTCTAACGGAAGAAGGTTCCGAAATAGAATGGGTGCATGGCCTCCATCGGGCATTGCGCATGGATACGAAAAGTAGAATAAGATGAAGTTTTAGACCAAAACCAAGATGGCGGCCGAGGAAGATTACATGTCTGACGCGTTTCTTTTGGGCCTCGAAGACACGAGACCTGGCCTGGCTTTCGGAGCTACAGCGAGAGCGAACAAGAAAGAAGCAGAGAGAAAACTGAAGGATGCTAAGAACAAAGTAAAGCCTTTAAAACAACGAGAAAGTGAAGGAAGAGATAAAGCTTTGTCAAACGCCATTGATAGTTCAAACAAAGGTTTTGCTCTCTTGCAAAAGATGGG
>JAODVQ020111393.1:0-16495 GCA_025400075.2 Phenganax stokvisi
TGACCACGCAAGCGTCAAGTCAAAAAGCATAGGAGCAAGCAGTCCAGATGTATATCTGTCAGTGGGCTATACGCTACGTTGCACTACGGTACGGTTAAAGTGGAAACTGGCCTTTACTCTCTATTTTGTCTTCGTACGTCACGGGAAGGAATAAATCGTCAACGCCTTTCACCGTTTTCATCGATTTGTACAATTTTCCATCTGTCAGGCGTTCTTGCTCGATCCAGAGAGACGAGTCGTAGTCGTGATACAACAGACGCGTGGACCCAGACGGATGTCGTTGCTGATGAACTGATTGAAGACAACAGCGATGAAAGGAGTTCTTTTCAAAGACCAGAGGAGAAATCCAAGAATGACTTGCTTGAAACTGAGCAAGAAATGGTGGGTCTTTTAAAGTAGCTGGGAAACTTAAGGCCCGTTTACACGAGCGATGTTTGTTGCGATTTTTCTCCTCTTAGCGCATGTGATCGAGTAGGTTGACTGGCGAGTGCATTAGCAAAATTGTTCTACCAAGTATTTTCGCCAGTTATCCACTCTTTCACATCGTTCTACACTAGAAAAATCGCATCGAAAATCGCCCGTGTAAACAGGCCTTTATGTTGAAAAACAAAATTATCGAAAGATGTGAGAAACATTTTGGACAGAAGTAAGAGTTGGTTTGAAAATTATTTTTATACACTTTTGGGCACTAAAGTGAACTTTTTATTTTAGTCTAACTCGCCGATGAGTGAGTTGCAGCACAAACTGGATGAAAATACGACCAGAGTAAGCACAGAATTGTACAATCGTGTAAAGTTTTGTAATGTAGTTAAAACGCTCTTTCGGAAGTACACTCTCCCCTTAACTTTTCTTTTGAATGTTTTTCCAGTTTTCCGAAATTGAAAAGCAACTACAGGAGGATGTGTTACAATGGAAGCTAAAGGTACAACTGTATATAAAGATGGATACGTTAGGCTAGATGATATTTTATCATGTAAAAAAACCTACAGCACGATAGTGATTTCTTTTGTCTTTGGCGCATGTGTGACTAACTATTCATAATGTTTAACTATTTGTAATGTTTAGTTCAACACGAAATCGCAGGCTCTCAATGAATTGAAGATATCGCATGCAAAACAATTGGAGGTGTGTGAATGCTTGGTTTAAAAACATTGTGGAGCTGATTAAACGCGGTAGAACCTTGATATGAAACCTTGAAATACCTGCATAATCATGTGTTTTATTATCTTTCACTTGAAATAGGAGAAGGAAGAATTAATGGAACAATTATCGAGCCTTCAAGAACAAAAAGTAAGCGATATAGGTTGTAAATAGTGACACTAATACTTTTCTTGTATTTGTGGTCAAAAGTTGTCGTTAAATTTATTTTTTTGTGTGATTCTTCAATCTTGCAGATCTCAGCCGAAGAGGAAGCAGAAAAGGCCATTTTGGAGCTGGTAAGAAACATACATGAGTTGGTGAAGTGTGAAACGATTGCGCATGTGATCAGATTTTCAAATACAAAAAGAAACTGTAATATAAGCCCACATCGAGAAATTTTTTCCTTATTCCTCGTAGGAGGATTTAAGAGCGTTGAAGGATGCTAGCTTAGCACAAGAAGATGTTAGAAGTGTCCATGTTGTTCAAACTGAAAGCCGAGGAACAGCAACCAGCGCCTCACTTCATCGAATGCAGACAACAGTGGAGAATAAGGTGGGTAGCGTTTAATGAGAGCCATCTCTTACTGTGTTGTTTTAGCATAACTGCATTTTTTATCATCTGGTAATGTCTTTAAGCAAGTTAGGGTCATATTAATTGTACAGTATGAGCAAAGTTTTATCTTTTGTCATTTCAGCTCACGAACGAAGAATCTGTTGACATTCAAACCTCCTCTGCACAGATCTCTCGTAAACCAAGCATGAAAAGCTCTTCGTATAGTGATATTGTGGATGAACAAGAGGGAATATTGCTCAGAAATGTGAATGCTTCGGACAGCGGTTTTGAAGGCAGTAACGTACTTCATGTTGACGAAGCTGTACAATGCGACGCCCAGGTATTGTACGAGAAGATACACTACAGCTCTTCTTTAAATGACTCAACTATAATGTATGCAATTTCTGAGTTTGGTGTACACAGCTAAAAATTATGAGCCTGCGGTAAAACAGGATGCAACAATGTTGTGCTGCACCTATTGTTCACAGTTGTGAATAATATTGAACCCTATTGTTCATTTTTTATCGGGTGTAACAACGCTGAACAACATTTTTAACAAGTGTGAACAATAGGATCCAGCACAACATTGCTGCCTCCTTTCTTATCAGCATTGCAACAACATGATGATATTTACGCGTGTTATAAACAATCCATGGAGATGAAGTTTTCCTATGAAAAGCCTCGTTGCAATTCTTCCTTGAGTGACTCAAATATTGTAAATATATACAATCCCTGACCTTGATATAAGATCTCTAAAGTTGCTATGAGACGAATCACTCGATCCAGGGAAGTTTTTATTTTGGTTGTTTTTGTAGAAGTCTCGTTCGCCATCCGTTATCAGCAGTGGAAGAGTGCGTTCCAGATTGGTGAGATCAGCTTTGAGAGATCATCGTGTTATTATGGAGACCATTAAATCGCATGAAATGATCACGGAGTTTAAACTGAATATCGTAGTCTGGTTAAAAGAACACGGATTGGGACATAAGTCCGAATTATTCACAGCTATACCTGATATTCCCTTGAATAAGGTGCGTCATTTGAGAAATGGTGTACTGTTCATTCATCCCAACTTATCGGCGATGTCTTGCTGGCTCCATTGTAGCCTACGGAGGCTAGCTTCATTGTCGGTGATCATCAAGTACTAAACTTTTTTGTCCAGTCGAAGTCATTTTCTTTTTCAATGACCGCCGACCACGGATCTGAGATCATCGCCGATGACTTTAGTGTTTTGTATATAGCAATGCATTAGGGGTTCTAGCCAATTCAAATGCAAGTTAGACGAATATTGGTTTACTTGCATGGTTGGTCGTTGAATTATTAGCTCAAGGCAAGCAGATCTAATGTAGAGACTCAGAGATTCTCGTCGAGTTACGACTGTTTGGTGATACTGTAGTCCCAGCTGTATTGAGCGATCGTCCTCTCATCTATTATTAACAAAATCTAAGTCAGGGTTGTATATCTATAGCGATAATATTGGCGACCTTTAAAGAAGAATTGCATCAGTTACAAATGTTCGCTCAGCCATTGTGGTCGGTGCCAATGAAGAAGAGAATAATTGTAACTTAGTGAAGCTTTTCACTCATCAGCAGTCACTGATAATCGAGTCCACATCACAAATGTAGAGATGTTTGTTTGGGGTCTGATTTGTGACCTAATTTGCAAATAACTTTTCGTATGGCCCATAATGTTGTTTAATAATGTTGTGTAGATCATATGATTTTGTTGTTATACCGTCTAACAGTTTGTTTATTGTTAAAAGTAAAAAAAGTTTTTTTCAATCTAAGTTTATTATGTTGTTGCACATGTTTTACTATATATGTTAGATTTGCCACTTGAAAAGCCCCTTTTGGGAGGTGTCAATAAAAGTCAATGTCAATTTCAACTAAATATTTCCAATGTTTAAAGCTTTTTAATATTTTTGCTGTAGGAGGACGAATTGGATGTCTTAAGCAAAATGCCTGCAGTTCGTGATACAACACAAAAAGTACGGTGTAATTATATGAAGACTTGCGCGTGATAAAAACGTTTTTAGGCCAGTTCACACGGGCGATTTTTGCTGCGATTTTTCTCCTTTTAGTGTATGTGATCGAGTAGGTTGACTGGCGAATGCATTAGCCAAATTGTTAAACCAAGTATACTCGCCAGTTATCTACTCTATCACATCGTTCAACACGAGAAAAATCGCATAACTACTTATTCCAGAAGCTCTCAAAAGTCTACAGACGATTACTTCAATATTAAATATATATCTAAACCTTTCGCTAGATTCTTGATGCTTTGTGGCAAGTTACTAAGGATGATTATTCGTGGCCACACGATGATGACATCGGGGTAGTCAAGGAGGACGAGATGGATGGCGAGGAGAATGATGTTGGCCTTCATCAAGATGTTGTGGATTCACCCAAGAGTGATGAGAAACGAACAAGTTCCTCTCTTGTCGTTGATAAGCAATCAGAAGTCGACGAAGAAGTTGAAAAAGAAGTTGAGAAAAGAAAAAATGACTTGCAAGGTAAAGGGATCTTGTTGTCTCTTTTGACTTGCATGGGAATATGTACAATCTCTGACCTTAATATAGAAACGTAAATCCATGAAGATGAATTTGTTTGCTCGAGAAGAGGTATCACAATTCTTCTTTAAATCACTGTACAATTCCTGACTTTTATCCAGACTCTTTGAAAAAAAAACCCAGTTAATTTGGTTGCCAACTATCATGCAATCTCTTCACAGATTAGAGACTAACAGATGTCCAACTTAGTCTTCAAGCCTATCGTTTTGGTGTAAGTGGCCGCCATTGACCTACCAAGTGCTCTAAACAGATTGTCACCCCCGGGTGCGTTTTTCAAAATTATTTGTTCAGGGGGGTGAATGCCTTTCTGTAGGGCACTTGCTAGGTTGATGGCCGCCATTGAAATTGCAGGAAAATCGACTTACGCAATTTTGGAGCAGTCGAACATCTGTTAGTCTCTCATCTGTGATCTATTCCCGGTCTGATCTTACAAAACCCCACTCTACTGTTCTTCCAGATGGACCAGTTTCATCAGCTCGACAAAGCCACATTGCTCGTCCGACGCCGACGACTCCGAAAGGCTACACGCGTCTTCTTCACGAATATAACAACCTAAACGAGCAATGCAACACGCTCACAATCGAACTACAAGATAACGTAAAGTCATACCAAGCACAAATCAGCAAAAACGCATCGGTGATGAACGAAATGCAGGAAACCATTAACAATCTTCGAGCTCAGCTGATGGATGGGACAAGCGGAAGAATTCCGACACCGGTAATGTTTACTTTTTTCTGGTGACCACTAAACCCTGCATGAAGCGTTTGATTTAATTTGATTTATCATCTTTATTAGGGTCAGTAATTCATCATAATTACAATATTATTTAATAATATTAATATTAATTTATAATTTTAATTTATTAATTTTATTTATTAATATTATTAATATTTACTACCATTTGCAAGCAACCGTTAACTGCAAACGTTTTTTCATGTTTCTTTATGTTTGAAAGTTGCATGTTTTCTGCTTGAAACGTGCACGTTTGAATGAGGAAAATAGCATGTTTTGACAGGTTACGCCCATTTTCTGTCAAAACATGCTGCTTCTCTTATGCAAACGTGCACATTTCAAACGGCAAACGTGCGACTGTCAACGTAAACAAACGTGAAAAAAAGTTTGCAGTTAACGGTTCCTTGCAAATGGTAGTAATCAGGCTACGCACCCGAAATGGGCAAGGTATAAACGGGACTCGAAGAATCTTGCAAGATACCTTCCCAAGTTTTAATAAAACTATTTCAAATAATATTATCCACACACCTAATACAATACAGTTTACGTCCTATGACACGAAGAGTCACGAAACAAAGACCGCGTACATGAAAAACCCACGAAAAAAAGCAGTCAGTATATTTCAGAAAAAATACACACTAATTTTTTGTGTTTTTCTCCCAGCCGTCAATCTCATCGCTGATGTTCACTCGTTTGGACGCAGAACGAAACGTGAAATCGATGAAAAGAGCCGTACACACCAAACGTCTTTCCCAAGATTCGTACAACAACGTCATTCATGAAATGAAGCGATACGTGAGTTTACCGGGGAGACGTCTAGCCAACCTGGTCAAGAGATACTCGCATCACTGTTACATGAAAGACGTAGGTAGGTATTACAAGGAAATGCAATTGACCACCCAGCGTCTCCAGACTCCAGAGTGGAACGTAACGTGAAGTTACAATTCACCAACTTGTGTTTCCACACTTTAGTTTAAAATTCCTATGACCCATTATCATTGCTCTAGGTTAGTGAAATGAATTTAACTTAGCAAGAGGTTAAAATTCGCCAACTAACGTTTTCACACTTCAATTTAGTGTCTTCATCACACATCATCACTACTATATTTTGATAAAAGGAATGTAACTTAGCAAGAAGCTATAATTTACAACCCAAACGATTCGACTCTCCAGTCTGGCCTTAAGAAGCATACTAACCGTGTTGAATAGTTTAATTACCTAGTTCTGAAAAGAACTGTTTAAAACACTCAATAAGATTGAGATATCAGAAAAAGACTTGAAAAACACTATGCATTTCGAAAAACACAAATGCGTTGTGTTTTTAAAGTCTTTTTCTGATTTCTCGATCTTATTGAGTGTTTTAAACAGTTCTTTTCAGAACTAGGTAATTAAACCATTCACCATGTTTCATATAATTCTTAAAGCCATATTTAAGTTTGTCACCACGACAAAATCACTGTTTTATTACTCTCGGTGTTTTCATCACACATCTTACCACTATTCTTGTTCAGTAAAATTATTGTAACTTAGCACGAATTCACAATTCAGAACCCAATTGTGCAATAACCTTTGTTTCTGTATTGCTCACGTAGAGGAGAATCTGAAGCCAGTTCGCATGAGGGGCACTGAGGTGTTTAATCTTCAAGAAAAGATGGAATATTTGCAACATGCTCGGGCAATGAGGTGGAGTGAAAAAGCTGCAGAGTGGAGCAGAGAACGAAACGAACTTGGAGAAAAGATCACTTCAAGTTTAAAGGAGATCGAAGAGACCTCCGGAATATTTCTCATTAAACCTGTCTACTCTTATATATCCAGGTTTGTTTGTAGAAATGAAGATTTACGGTGCTCGACGTATGTACGACAAACTAGTTTTCCTTGACAACTTTTTCGACGAGTTCACTTGCTCTTGTGTACGACGAACAAGTTTTTCTTGTGATAAGATTCTTGTAGTTTTGCATGGCGAAAACAACAATATCAGTAATCGTTTGAGGTATACACCATGTATATTTATTATTGCATTAATAAATATTCATGGTGTATACCTCAAACGATTACTGATATAAGTTTTTCTTGACAAATTTCTCGGCGAGTTCACTTGCTCTTGTGTACGACGAACAAGTTTTTCTTGACAAATTTTTCGACGAGTTCACTTGCTCTTGTGTGCGACGAACAAGTATTCCTTGAAATGTTTCTTGATAGATCAGTTACATTTCTTAGGCCACAAGAAGTAGAGAAGTCTTCATCTCATCCTGTCATTTGTAAGAAAAGATCACAACGTATCCCTTCAGCTCCCTCGGAGACCTCTAGTAACCCCAAGTATCCAATCAAGTCTTCACGATCAACTGGTTTGATTGTAAGACAAAGTATTGATCGACCAGCGTGGAATGTAAGCGATGTTAATATATTGAATATTGTACAGTTTTACCTGTTCTAATCGGTTCGTTTTAGAGATACAGTTAGAGTCATCTCTTAAAATGATCTAACATTATTGTGCAGGAAGAAACCTAAACTAGACTACGTGGTTTCACATTCCATTCCTGAAAGAGAGTTTGTAGTTTGCATTTTCCACAATTGCCTCAGAGTTTTAAAGTTTGCATTATCGTTGTATTTTCAGTCAAAAGACTCCCATGTATCGCCTACTGGAACGCTATTCGATGATAACCACATACCAAGATTACTAGCCATGGACGTAAATCGTTTTACGCTTCGTAAAAATTTAATCAGGTATACAATAATTTCTCCTTGCCTCGTGTGGAAAGGAAGACTTGTTAAAATGCGAGTTTAACGAGTTTGAATGTTTCTATGATTTCAGTGGATCGATTGATGTAAAATCTGGCGCTGTTGGAGGATTTTTAGGTGTGCGAGAATACGTCACCGTGGAGCGTCCTTTTGGGAGCTCTGCAAAACCTGCCCAAGTCGAGCGTAAGTTTTTACAAAGCTCCTAATTGTTTATAGCAATGTGTTCACATTCTAAAACGTAGTGCAGTTGTAGATAAACTGCTATATATTTGATAAAACTTGCCACCTTTGCCTGCAATGATGTTAAAAGAAGTGATCAACTCAAAAAACAAAAAAATATATACATTCCAGTATCCTTCGGCTTATTTTTGTTACCAAATTTATAATGGCGTTTCTAGTTTTCTTTTGCGTTTTATTTTTACTCTTTCGTTGTTTTTTTTCTTCAAAACTGTGGACAAAAACGTGTAGCAGACAGGTGGGTTTGTGGTAAATCAGTGTGTTCCGTACATATCCGTTGTGTGCTGTTGCGTGATAATACCTTTTCATGTGTTTTGTGAGCCAAAATTGGCCAAGTCTCCAAACTGTATCTCCAGTGGTACAATTTTCATAGGGCACAAGATTTTATAAACATGAACAAAATGATAGAACAAAGGCGTTGGCCAAGTCTACAAACCATAGCTCTATTTATTGACAAATTACAAGTTTACATAAACATGAACAACATGACAGAGCGAAGACTGTGAAAGCCACGTCTTTTGTCCAATCTCCAATGACCGAAATTAGTTGTGATTCGGCCTTTCAATTTCTTACCTTTAGCTAATAATTGAACGACCAACAATACAAGCAGGCCAATATTCATATAGATTTTATTTCAAAATTGGCTAGAACGCGCACGAATCTCTCTTGACTCCATAGGTATTCGGAAGCTCAAAGCTGTAAGTTCAAGTCCTGCTTGAGACAACGAATTTTTTAGCACCCTTATCAGTGACAGATATATTCATGAAATGTGTTGAATGTACTAATTATATCTGTTCAGGTGATTCTCTGGCATATACTGTATGACTTGTGTTTTCATTATGAATTCAACTTTATTTCCACATAGGTTCCCAAACTGAGACTACTCCTCCACTACGTCATTCAATAGCTGTCGACGGACGTGCCTCTTCTCCGAGTTCGCTCACATCCTACCTTCCATTACCACCTATTGCCTATCCAACTCCACACCAGTCCTCTGCTATCTTATCTGAGAATTCAACGTCTTCTCTTTCCACGGACTCATTTGATGAAACCTGTGCTCGGTGATGAAACTTGTTTTCACTATCAACGTAGCTGTGTTTTCGATATGCTTTGATCACAACGAGTGACAATGTAGACATTTTTCAATAACACAACATAGCTGCAAAGATTTAGTTACACTATCAAACATATTGATCAAAGCGTACTGCAATCATAGACACGTTGATAGTATGAACACGTTTATAAACAATGATCTGAAGTCATATTGAAGTCCTGAAGATGCTCAAATTATTTAAATGTAGATAGACTATTTATACTTGTGCAAAAGTCTAAAATTATTTGTATTTAATAGATACTACTTTTTACAAGAGGTTTCTTCGTCGTTTTATGTTACATAAAAACGTTTGGGGCGAAAAGCAAACAAAACTGATTCCAATTGTCATCTTCACAGCATTTCTGGATACCTTACCAGCTTAAAATCCAAAACCATAGAATTTCTTCCATGAGAAGACAAATAACCAATTTTTTAAAAATTATTCAAATATCTAGGTACTATCTCTGACTTGAATGCCGGCAGTTGTATCTGTTTTGAATCCCACAAATATAATAAGTGCAATCCCTGACCTTGATAAGAACTTTTGAATCATAAACCCGCATGTGCAAGATATGAACAAATAGGCTTCAACATAGACATGACTTTAAGGCCGGTTTACACTATCAAAGTTTCTGTGATCAAAGTAGGAATTTTTCACAGGGAAAGGTTTTGCAAAATTTGTAAGAAATGTCAGAGTGAAGTAGTTCAGTGTTGTGCACAGTACTAGTCCCGTTAAATATTTTTAGCTAATCCTTGAATGCTCATGATTTACCAATCCGAAATCTCCACTTTGATCACAGAAACATTGACAGTGTAAACCGGGCCTTATCCTTTTTGCGAATCCCTGTAGTCTTTGCTGACGACGGCGACCTGAACATTTCGTAACTTATTCTCGTCCGTCAGAAAAACGTCGTCGTCGTCATCTTTACCCTTGCACGTCAAAATGCATAATCTGTACACAAGTAATGCCAATGATATGGCATTCTTCACGGTGTAGAAAATATGCATTTCGCTGTCTACAGAGTATTGGACGGTACAGAATAGTCTGAAAACTAGGAATGGACCATCCATCATGAAAATTCCCGTCAGGATTCCGTAGATGTCTCCGTGAAGGTCTATATGACGTTTTTCTGACTCTGAAAATACCTGTAAGTTGACATTTTGTTAGTTTAACAACACATTATCACCGCTCTAGATTAGTGAAATGAATGGAAGTTAGCAAGAATTTACAATTCACTACCCAATGCGTTGCCAGTCCAGGCAAGTGTCTTCATCATACATAATAACTACTCTGGTCTAGTAAAATGAATATAACTTAGGGCCTGTTTATATGGGGAGGCGGGACGGGACGATATTTATCCTGCGTTTATATGATTGCTTTGTACACAGGACGTTTTCTCGCGGGAATACCCGGGACGTATGAATTTGCAAAGAATTGTATATGCAAAATTGCCCCGGTAGACGGGACAGAGCATTTATATGGAGAAAAACGTCTCGCCTCGGGTTGCTTCAACCGGGATCCCGCCAAGGCGGGACGGGACGAAAAACGTCCAATACATATAAACACAAGGCGAAAAATGAAACAGAAACATTAACATGCCGGGATCCCGTTCACCGTCCCGTTCCGCCTATCATATAAACAGGCCCTTAGAAAGCAGTTATAATTCGTCACCCAGCGTGTCGACACACCCGTCTAGTATCCTCGCTTCAAATCATCACTACTGTGGTTTAATAAGATGGATGTTACTTTGAAATTGACCTCTCTAACTGCCTTTAACCCAGAGCTTTCCTTCGCCTCCTTTTCATTTCGTCCTCGTCTAAAACCTTCGGTATCTTTTCGCCATTTTTCCTCCAGTTCTTTTATGTACTCATTTTTGAGCCTTGAGTCCTTCTTTCTTCTGCTTAGATGTCTTTCATTCAGAGGAGACACCTAAAATACAATGTTGCATCTCTGGATTAGAATGCTATCTGTTGTTACGGGATCTTTTGTTAAATCGTGAGAGTAACTTGTGCTTTCTTATCCATAGCAGTACTTTCTCATTCATAGCAGTAATAACTAGAAACAACGGCTAAGTTAGGACGCTTCTATATTTACAACGGGGCCATTATCACAATCCAGTCTCTCTCGCCTGAAGGCCATTTTCCAGTACGGCTGTTTCGCCTGCGCGGACGAAGCGCACAGTTTGAAACATGCTCTGTCGTTGTCTGTTGGCGCTTGGTCTCGCGTGCACACCACGAAAGTTGAAAGTAATTCAACTTTCTCCACGTGTACGCGAGATCAAGAGCGGATAAACAGAGCATGTTGAAACTCTGCGCTCCGCCCGCGAGGGTAAAACGTCCGTATTGGAAAATAACCTTAACATGCCACGTGTCCGACTACTTCTGGTCAGTAATATCAATCAATGACCAGGGGCCGCGGACTGGGGGGACCATTGGGTTCATGTGCCCCCCACTTTTGGTATCTGGGGCGAATGTGCTCTTTTTGTCTTGGAATGGCAATGCCTTGCTTCAGGGACATTTGAACTAAAGAAGTTTTTCATAGATACGAATGCCCCCCCTTCTTGAGGTAATGAGTGCACTGCTGAAAAAAGTAAATAGATCTTCTCAGACGACTTCCAATTTTGTACGCATTATTTTTTGTTAGTCCCCCCCCCCCCCCGCCACTTTTGAAGTGCTTCTGCGGCCCGTGTCGACGACTATCACTTTCCACTGCAAAGTGAGCTGATTTGTAGCATTTTGACACAACCTTGATCAACGCACACCTTATTTCTCCGCTGTTTACGTGCTTGTTTATCACTGCTCATTGTTGCCGTGGTTACCAAACAAAAAGACAACAAGCACCAGGAGAAGACAAATAATGTTACCATGGTAATCGGCTTACGAAACTTCAGATTCTCCTCCTCGAAAAGCTCGAAGACTTCTAGAATGTCAGCGGCAATGCCCACATAGCCAATCAGCAGCGCTGAAAGCTGGTCACGTGTGATAGCACCTCGAGGCAAGAGCCAACGCCCAATGATAATACCGATTGTCAGCCCCAATGCTCCAACTTTCTCTGCTATCGTTTCCTTGGATAAACGGGCCCATACATCCTAAAAATTTTAATGAAATTTGTTGGAGTTGAGAAGATATTATAAAGCAAAGTTACCATTGTGCAACTTGCCTGGTTCTACTTAATTTCCAATCATATATTTGCGAGTTAATACATTTTGCTAGTCTTGATACTTAAAGTCTTTAATGACATGATCTAGTTTTTTTCAGAAATCTCCAATCACATGTAATATGGTGCCAGTATTGCTTGTTTGTACTCATAAACTGAGACGAATTTATCGATTCAATTAAATTTCTACGATTCTACAGCATGTTGCAAAGAGCAATAATTATGAGAGTAACCCCCCTAATTATGGATGGCAGTTATTCATGTTATAAGGGAAGGCTCAAAGCATCTTCGGTAAACCTCGACACGATGCGTTTGATTTGTGTGCTTCGAAACTTAACCACCAGCTATGTTTGAATGATTTTGACGATTTCAATGCGTGCATGTAACGTGTAATACCATGCCTTGCACAACTTGTCTTCTTCACGTGGGAAGTTATACCTTGTCCTCAACAATGTTTCCGAAACTACTGTTGCCATGAGCAGCTTGCGTCATCATGTCTCGCTCTCGAGTGCGTTCATGGTACAAGTCTATTTCCATTGTCCAAACAGAGGGTAACACACTCATTATGTAGAAAAAACAGCTTGGCCAGAAACTACAAAAATTAAGCATAAAGAGACTTACAAAATATTCATTCACCCGAGCACATCCCACTACAACACGATGTTACATTATTGTTTTGCTTGTCATGGCGTGGCTATCACTTGGAGAAACTTACAAAACATTCATCCACACGAGTACGTCCCACAACAACATGACTTCACTTACTATTTGTATTCTTCTCCTCGCCTCACAAGTAAAGTGTAAGCGCTTTCTATCAACAACAAAAACAGAAAAAGCACAGGCCACCAATGAATAGAATCGTCTTTGTTCTTAACGACCAGAAATATGGCGAAAAATCCGTGAACAGCGAACAAAATCCGCGTCAAAATGGCCCAAGCTATACTTGGAATGCCGTTAATATTCCTGAAATAGTTCGTCCATTCCATTTTTATCAAAGTAGGAATGAGGGATTTTAGAAAAAGACGGTTCTCTTGCTCTGTAACACTTTTGTAGACTATTTCTTCTCTTGTATACAACTATAAAATGTAGGGATTAAAGTGCAGTAGAATGAATTTTTACTTTTGTTTTTAAACAATTCAAAGTGATTTATAAGTAGGTCTTTATTATCTTGCAATGGAGAAATAATGATACTTTTATTAATCATTAACCTCGCATTGACAGCCAAGTTTTTCCTTGACAAGTTTCTCGGTCTAAGAGCTCCATTCCAAATTTTTCATGAGTTCCACTGTAAATTTTTCGGAGCAAAATTTGATCGTTGTACACACGAGCAAGTGAACTTATCAAGAAACTTGTCACGGAAAACTTGTTCGTTGTACACACGAGAAATTTCTTAAGGAAATAAAATCATGCTTAATAAGAGAAAATAAAATAGCGTTTGCGTAAATAGAGGATTTTTTACATTTACGATTTCAACTTGGAATAACTTTGCAATATATTGGCACAAAGCAGTTCACGGATTTCTGGTCAATTACATATTGCATTGTAATGTGCACTGAAAACCAATATCAATTATGGATAATCATGCTATACGTGATATTCACAAAGAATTTTTTGTTGTTCAACTTAAAAGGGACTCGTAACTGTCTCATTGTCGTTGTGTGAAGATTTCGCCAGCGGCTGTTAAAACACGTTGAGATAGACTTTGAACAAAACGCCGAGAAACGTATGTTTAAAACACGAAGCGTGTATAATTGGAGAAAACACATTGTACATATATGCAAGAATTATTGTTGCGCGCTATCAGACCACAATCCGTAAACCTAGTTATACGCTTTACTCTGTTCAACACTGAGCGATTTTACTTGTCAAGGAGAGACTCTTGGACTTCAATTTGTTGATACAACTCTCCTGAAGTATCTCTTATTACCCATTAAGGCTCAGTGGACTTTTTACATCGTCAACAAGAAACATTTAGATCGACAACTCTCCAAATTTTTATCTCATAAATTTTTTAATAAAGAAGTGTTATTTTAAACAAAAGACTCGATAATTTTCAGCAATTAAAACATTTTAAAACCGGAATATATATAATATAGCTTTTAAAAAAATATATTGATTCAACGCAGAACGGGAAAGAAACAAGAACTGAAAACTTTTTTTTTATGAAAAGGAAACTTTAATAAAATTTGACTGCAAGAAAAGCGTTGCAATCAAATTTTATTTTTCAAATTGTGAAAACCATTGTTTAAAATTTGATGTTTGGATAGTGCAAAAACTGTATGGGAATTTCAAAATGATTTCGTGTTTATATTTTGATATTTGACCGTGTTATTAAACAGAGTTTCCTATTGGCATTTCATTTTTCTACATCCGTTAGCGTTTGCAAAACATCGAAAACTGTTGCTCATGGTCAGAAATACGAAAGAGCAACCTTGGTTCTCTTTTTTAGAACAAGTTTAGGGAATTATTTTGACCGTTTGGGTGGCAAACCAGGGGAATATGTATGCCATATTCTTTTTGCTCATCTTTTACGCTTCAATTCTTAACGTAAAATCATCCCTCGAATCAAACGCTATCGCGTTTACGGGAGAAATCGTTGAAATTAAGAAGAATGGGACTGTATCAATTCGAATTATACAGGGATTATTCAATAAAAAGGATATCAAGTTGCCATCGATTGTTCAACTACGGATTCTAGAGGAACGCGAATTGCTGGACCGCAATTCCAAAAAACTGTATATATTTTTTATTTTGCCGTCGGAGGCAAATACATTCGAAATGCTGCATTATTGGCCTATTGATAAAAACGCTTTTAAGGATATCTTGCCCAATAATTTAGAAGGTAAGAGAAATTTACTGGTCAAGGAAAACTTGTTCATTATACCCATGAGCAAGTGAACTCGTCAAGAAAGTTGTCAAGAAAAACTTGCTCGTGTGTACGAAATTGAATTTTTTTGTCTTCGTTACGTTACAGACCAAATTTCGATCTAAGCAAAAAGAAGTGAATTCATCTACGCATGCAGCTGGAAAGAACATGTTAGATGCAGTAAAACTGCAAAGTTTGGTCTCAAAGGATTGTAAAATGCGGGGAAAATAGACCTGCGAAGTTTGCAAAATTAGTATATTTTTCTATTACGTGCGAAACTTGTTACCATTTTCGGGTCATTTTTGGCTCAAATATGGTAACAATTTCTGCACGTAATAGAAAAATATACTAAATTCTCAAACTTCGCAGGGCTATTTTTTCAGCATTTTACAACCTTTCGCGACCACACTTCGCTATTTTACTACGTTTAAAATGTTCTTTCCAGCTGCGTAAATTAATTTACTTCTTTTTGCCTATATCGAAATTTAGTCTATAATGGGAATTGTCCATTTCATGGTATCTCTTCATAGACATTCAAAAGCATTCCCATCACCGCCTAAGAAGACAGGTGGACGTGTGCAGTACCAAGATGCAATGCCAGTTTGGAGGGTTATGTGGCGTACTATCAACTGGCAAAGCAACATGCTTCTGTCCAATAAAATGCAGTTTGAAGGATGACACCCCAGTATGTGGCGTGGACGGTGTCACGTACCCTAATCTTTGTACAGTTCGAAGATACTCGTGCATACGACAGCGCCAAATTAAAGTTCAATACCGTGGGCCTTGTAGTAAGTAGCCATGATAGGTTGCTGTACAATTTAAGCCCCAAACGCATAGGCGTAGAGCAGGTGGGGACTTTGGGGTTGGAGCCCCCGCCCAGAAATCTTACAGTGGGGCTCAGCCCATGTAAAAGTTTACAAAATTTATTATTTAAGTTAATATTTTAACGGCTAACTAACGATATTGTCGATGGTTGACTCCTAGGAACATAAAAACAAAGTAAAACATAAAAAGCGTTATGTAACCTAGGCATCAACATTCAACAGCGGCAAAAACTAATTTATTTCTATGATTCCAGTTGCGTCATTGAACCGTTTATTCAATTCTTCGTGTATTTTATTATTATGTTCCGTGTGTGAAGTTTCAGCGCCCCAAGACAAAACCAAAACTCTACGCCTATGCCCAAACGGACGAGAAATGTTTCTTTGACAAATTTCCTGCTCAAGTGTACAACGACACTCGACGCGGCAGTTTCTTATTAGAGAGTTTTAGATTGACGTTTATGGCGAACCGCTAACTGCAAACGGCAAAGTTTAAAGCCCCTTTTACCCGACCAAATTTTCTTTCATAAATTTTACTTGTGAAATATTTTTTGACCATGTAAATTAGGAATTTTCAACAAATTTAATTTGA
>JAODVQ020111500.1:0-16494 GCA_025400075.2 Phenganax stokvisi
CCAGGCAGCGCCGTCGCCGATCAGAGCATTGAACTCGCACCACTCACCCGGAAGCCCTCGCCACTCGAAGTCAGCGTCGATGCGAGCGGAACTCATACGTGGTGGCTTCCACAGGGCGCCGAGAGTCTGGTCGTGCCCATCAGCGGCGGAGTCCTGATTGACACAGCAGCCCCGGACCTGATGGCGTGGCTTCGGAAAGGGTCTCCCTGGCGGTTGTCAGAGCTGCCTGCATTCGGGGCGCGCTTCGGCATTTTCCGCGTTTTCGCGCGCAAGGTCCAACATCTCGGCGCTGAGATCGACGCCTGTCAAATCCAACCCGGTGCGAGACAGGGCGATAGTGTGCCGCCCCTGCCCGCAGCAGAGGTCCAAAACCTTCTGGCTCGGCAGCAGACCCAGAGCGCTGATGGCGAACTGCGCTTCAAGTTCGGTGCGATCTTCTTGCAGAGTGTGGCCGTAGATGCGAATATAGTCGCGCTTGAAGAACTGGACGTACCACGGGGCCGTACCATCGTCGTTCGGAGCCAGGTGTGAATCGCCTTGAGTCATCAATCCAATGCCTTGGCGTAAGCCGTGTCATCGGTCAATCCAGCATCCTTGAACGCTTCGTGCCGCTCTCGACACTTGTTGCAATCGGCGCAATGAACTATACCGCCTTCCTCCAACAGTATCGGTTTCGAACAGGTCAGCGTCAGTTCTAGGGGCAAATGCGCGCCGTGAGCGGTGAGCAGTTCCTCTTTATGCATCTTTCTCAAAGGCGCCTCCACCGAGACTTCATGCGCCAAGCCAGACGAGCACACATTGGCGAGGTTCTCAAAAAACTCGGGTGTGGCATCCGGAAAAGGGTTGCCGCTTAGCGATCCTATAGCTACCCGGTTGATTCCGTTCAAACTACACCAGATCGATGCCAGCACGATTAGGATGATGTTTCGCCCAGGGATGTAGACGTCTTCGTCTGGCGCATCGTAACCTGGCGCGCCATCGCTACGCATGGTCCAGTGAGTGCCGCCGTATAGGCGTCTGACCGGTAGAGCCAGTTTGGTGATGGGTTTGACTCTGGGGTTGTCAAGAGCCTCTATGAAGTTTTTGAGCGCCAGAGCTTCGGCTTCTTCCCACTGCATTCCAGACTCCACGTAGATGGGCCACGCATCCTCGCTCTCGGCGGCGATGGCTAGCAACACACTGCTATCCATCCCGCCGCTGGCGAGCACCGCGACACCCGACATTTCTACGACTCTTCCTGTGACTCGGGCCGGTATGTTGCAAATGAATTGGCAGTCTCCCATAGTCTGATTTCCGAGATCGGCAGTTCGGGTGAAGATGTCTGTTCATGGATGTGCCGGGCGATGTTTTCCGCAGTGGGGTTTAGCGCGATTACGTAATGAGCCTCGCCCAGTTCTTCAAGCACAGGGACTAGAGGGTCGTCGCAGCGCAGAATCATGCGATGGTCTAAATTGGAATCTATCCACGACTTCACGACATCCTTTACATCTGCGAAATCCACCACCATCCCGCGGCTGTCAAGTTTCTCAGCTTCGATGTCGATCTCGACTCTGCCGTTGTGCCCATGCAGATGCCGACACTCCCCGTCGTACTCCATCAATCGATGACCATACGAGAAGTCGATCACGCGCGTCACTCTGTATCGCTTCATCTGTGATCTGCCTCTGCTGGTCGGACTCAGAACTACACGCCTCTGATGTGTCGTCCGGAGTCGATTCGAATTATCTCGCCCGTGATGGATGAGGTGTTCAACAGTGTAGCGACGACCTCGGCTATATCTTCAGGCGACGACTCCTGCCGCAGCGGAGCCTTTGAGGAGATGTCTCGATCCCAAACGTCCTCAGCTATGTCAGGCGGCCTCATTGCAGGTCCAGGAGCTATGGTGTTCACTCTGATCCCCAGATGCGCCACCTCAGCAGCCATGCAACGCGTCATGAAATGTATCGCCGATTTAGAAGTCAGATAAGGAAGATAGTCAGTGTATGGCGTGGCTTCCGCTGCCCAGTCTCCGAAGAATATTATGTGCCCCCGATTGGGACCGCGATTCCGGTGCATCTGTCTCGCCGCGTGAACACCCAGCAGATACGATCCTTTTGCCGCAGCCATCGCACGATCCCAGCTGGCCGCATCCAGCGAATAGAAGGGAGTGTAGGGGTAGTCTGAAGCCAAATTGATCACGTAGTGCAATCCGCCCAGCTCTTCAACAGTCTGATCGATTGCGCGTTCCACTTGATGCTCGTCTGCCAAATCAGCCTGTATCAAAGCAGTATCTATATTCGGCAGACCTTCTTCCATGCCTAGTTGGAACTGCAGTTCTAGGGCATCCGCAACAGAACTTCGGTAAACGATTGCGAGGTTAATCCCTTCGCGCGCCAGCCTCATCGCCACGACGCGTCCTACTCGCTTGGCTCCTACTATGAGCGCCGTCTTGCGACTACTTCCAACCCTAGACGATGTCATTGTTGCGAATGTGGCGGAGGGGACAGGATTCGAACCTGCGGTCACCGTGAGGTGACACTGGTTTTCAAGACCAGCGCATTAAACCGCTCTGCCACCCCTCCTTATAAGATGAATTAGCGACGTTTGTTGCGATTCTAGCGCACCGCACCTCTCTTCACTGCGCTTATCTCTGACATGTACGGCAGTAGTACGCTGTCCTCCCTTCGATGCGCCTGCTACCGACTTCGCCTTCGCATTTAGAGCAGGTTGAAGTTCCGTCTCGGGGCAGACGCATGCGCTCGTCGTAAGCGTCAACGACGTAAGGCGAGCCATCTGGGCTGGGATTACGCGTTATGAAGTCGATCGCATGTTCCAAGGCTTCTATTATGTGGCGATGCAACTCTTCAAGACGTGACTCGCTTATCCTGTTGCAGCGTCGCAAGGGTGAGATGCCAGCACGGTGCAGGGCTTCATCGGCGTAGATGTTGCCCACGCCGGCGATTAGAGATTGATCCAACAGCGCGGGTTTTATGCGTCTTCTACGGTTCCGGAACGTCGCCGCGAAAATTTCTGATGAAACATCCCAAGGATCAGGCGCAAGATGGGAGATGGCATCGTCAGCATCTGGCACGCACCACAGCTTTGCCCATTTGCGCGGATCTTTGAGTTCGATTCGTCGCTCGTCGTCTAGCCAGAACGTGGTTCTAGTGAGTCTGAGAGCCGCGTCAGAGGAAGACCTCACATGCAGCGATCCAGTCATTCCCATGTGCAGGATCAAGTATCGGCGAGTCGATTCTTTCAATAGCGGCAGTATCAGGTACTTGCCACGTCTGACGGGGCTATCTATCGGGGCGCCCACCGCCAAATCGACGAATGCTTCCGCATCTGACTCTGGCTTCACGACGGAGCTGGGCCATCCAATATCAATACGCGTGAACCGTCTGCCGACAACCTCTTGCGCGATGAGGTATCGGCGTATGGACTCTACTTCGGGCAACTCTGGCATTGATCAACTGTCGCCTCTACTGCCCTTGGCCTGTGCCGCGCCCTCTGCCAGATCCTCTGAATCCCCTTAGCCCTATTCCCTCGCTACCAACCTCGTTCAGCAGCTCTCCAGGGCCTGCCACCACGTTAGAGGCTAGTAGTTCTCCATCTGCGCCTGGCTGGCCGAAGGCTATCATCGCCATGCCTTCGGCAAGGTCCGACAAAGAGCCTTGAGATGTTGATGAAATCAACGTCTCATCTCCCACTGCCACGCGCAGCGGGCCTTGATTCGTCTCAATGATCAGCTGTTCTCCGTCAATTGCAGATATATCGCCTCTGACTGGTGTAACCTCTTCCCGGCCCCCTGAAGCCGCTATCCCGACGGCGCCAAACGGCGCTGAATCCGCGTCAGTGGATGAAACGCTCACGCTCAAAGCCAAGTTCCGCCCATCTGCGGACCGTGTGGCGACCGCCGTCACAGCATCACCTGAAATTAAGTCTTCAATGGTTAATTGTTTAACGATCAGGATCGGTGTGTCTTCCGAGATTTCTACCCGACTGCCGGACTGGCCTTCCTCTGATGGCGTCAACGTCAATATCGAGCCTTCAATGGCAGCTATGAAACCAGATGTCGGCGCTGCGAAGCCGCCGCCTCCAGCGCCTGGTGGTGCGAAACCGCTTGATTCCATCACTTCGACCATAAATTCTCTGAGCTTCGCCTGCTCCTCTTGAGAAAGATCGCCTGTCTGGGCTTTTTCCAAGAGTGCGGCAATATCCGGGTTGTCAGCCATCATCTGCTGTAAAGCTCCCACGTCGCCAAACCCGTCTGGCAGCGAAGCCGTCTCTACTGAAGAATCTGCACCTCCAACACCCGTCTCAGCCAGTGCAGCAGATTCCCTGGAGTCTTCTGCGTCTAAAGTCGTTTCGGATATCTGTATCGATATCGGTCCTGTAGGTGTGGGCAAAGAATTTTCGTCTGCGAAACTGACGCTCACACTGCCTGATCCGCTTCCAAAAAGGAATATGGCGGCAACGCCAATGGCTACTCCCACAAGGGTGCCGAACAGGATGAGAACCAGAAACGGGCTTTTCATCTCTTGAACCTGCTTAACGAGTTGATGTGTTCAAATGCGGTTGACGGTGGGAAGGACATGTAAATGATGCACCTCAATCATCCAAATTTCATGAAGGAATCTCATTCGTGCCGCAACGCGTCTATCGGATTGAGGCGAGCCGCCCTCAGCGCTGGGTAGATGCCGAAGAACAGGCCGATTCCTACCGAGACTATCAATGCGATCACTGGGATCTCGTTTGTGACGCGGGTGCTCCATATATTCCCGATGATGTCTCTATCGTCGATGCCAAAGGCGATTGCTATCCCGCAAACCACCCCCATCAATCCACCGCCCAACGTTAGGAAAACAGATTCCGCCACGAACTGCGCCACGATGTCTCTTCGTTTGGCTCCCATCGCCTGTCTCACCCCGATTTCACGTGTGCGTTCAGTGACTGACACAAGCATAATGTTCATGATTCCGATGCCCCCCACCAGCAGTGAAATCCCCGCCACAGCGCCCAAAAAGACCACCATCGTCTGGTTGGTCTCTTCAAATGTGTCCAGTATCTCTTGCTGATTGATTATCAGAAAGTCGTCGGCATCCGTGATGCGATGACTCAGTCGAAGCACGCCCTCGATTTCGTCTATCGCCTGATCGATCAAATCTACCGATGCCGCGGCAACTGATATCTGGCTAACTTCGATTGCGCCCGAGGGTGTGCGCTGGTCGGAGAGTCTGTAGTAGGCGGTCGTGATTGGAATGAAAGCCTCGCTGTCTAGCGAACCGAAGCCGCCCCCTCCTTGACTATCCAACACGCCTATAACGCGGAATCTACGCCCGTTCAGTCGGATAAAGCCGCCTGTCGGATCCTGCCTTCCGAACAACTCTTCCGATATCTGAGAACCCAAAACTATCACTTCGGATCTGCTTTCAACGTATGGCGCCGAGATGAATACCCCGCTCGCCATCTCTAGATTTCTAGCGTCTAGGAATTCCGGAGTCACCCCGCTGACGCTGGACGTTGTGTTTCTATTGCCCGCCGTCAACCAGCCGAATGTATCTATGGTCGGAGCGACCAACTCTATCGATGGCGCGAACACTGGATCGCTTAGCGCAGCGGCGTCTTCCATTGTCAACGGCTCGCCATAGCCTGAAGCGGTTACGAAGAGAAGGTTCGTGCCAAGTCCGGTTATCAGATCAGTTATCCGATCGGTCGACCCTCTGCCGATGGCCATCAAGACGATTACAGACGACACGCCTAGAACGATGCCCAGAAGGGCCAGCGCGGCTCGCAGCCGGTTAGCGCCCAGCGAGTAGAGAGCGGTTCTAAATATGTCTACGACCGACATTTAATCTCTGACACAGCCCTTCGATCAGCCAGCTTAGAATCGTCTCTCTTTTCTGCGTGAGAGTGGAGCGCTCCATCTGTTCTAATTCCAACTGTCTTTCTGACTGCATCTCATCGCTGACGACTTTTCCATCGTGCAGGGTGATAACACGATCCGTCATGCTCGCGATGTCTTGTTCATGGGTGACGATTATTGCCGTAATCCCGTTTTCTCTGTTGAGTCTGGCGATGATCTCCAAAACATCCTGTGTACTTCCTGAGTCCAAGTTGCCGGTCGGCTCGTCTGCGAGCAGAATCGCTGGGTCTTTCACCAGCGCGCGGGCGATGCCGACCCGCTGCTGCTGCCCGCCGGACAACTCTGTGGGACGATGCTCCATGCGATCTCCCAGCCCTACCATCTCCAATGCGGCGGCGGCGCGTTCTCTCCGTTCTCTCCACTGCCCGTACATCATCGGCAGCTCCACGTTGCCCAGCGCCGTCATTCTGGGCAGCAGGTTGTGAGTCTGGAACACAAAACCCACCTTCAAACTGCGAATCTCGGCCAGACGATTGGCCGATAGACCGCCGACCAGTTCCCCGTCCAGCTCGTACTCCCCCTCGCTTGGAACGTCCAGACACCCGATGATGTTCATAAGTGTCGACTTGCCCGAACCAGAAGCACCGATGATGGCGACAAACTCGCCGCGCTTGATGTCTAGACAGACGCCGTCTAAAGCGGTGACTGCCAAACTGCCCATCTCGTAGCTCTTACTGACATTGCGCAGCTTTATGGCGACTTCGCCACGCGCTTCGATTTCGTCTACCGCCATTAGAGGCTCCGCAATATACCAGTTCTATCGGCCGCCGGGCGGCCGACCGCCCAAAGCTCCGAATGCCCTGAAACCCCCGAACTGGCTCGTATCTGAACCCACTACGGTCATGGAGATGGTTTCACCTTCAGAAACTCCACTCTCTATAACGGTCCAGAAGTCGTCGCTGATGCCTAGAACCACATTCCTCGATGCGATTCTGCCCTCTGCATCAACTACCAGCACCTGCGGCTCGTTCACAGAACCGACCAGCGCCTGGATCGGCGCAAGCAGAACATCACGCTCTTCTCTGATCACTATCTCTGCCACCGCGCTCAACCCTTCCGGCAGCTGCGCGCCTGCCGGTGGTTCGGTTTGGATCGTGACTGGGTAAGTCACAACTCCTTGTTGTGACTCCCCGAAAGCAGCGATCCCAGCCACTCGCCCTGCTAAAGGTTCATCGCCTAGCGCTTCGAGAGTAATGCTCGCAGCGTCGCCGGCCTGCAGATAGAGCACGTCGATCTCATCTACTGTTCCTACTATCTGGACAATTGCAGGATCGGCAATTTCAAACGCCGCCGTTTCAGCATTTACAGATTGGCCGATGGATACGTTGCTTTTCGAGACTATGCCGTCGAAAGGCGCGACCACGACTGAGTCGTTATCTGCAACTTGCGCCGACTCATAGTTCTCTCTTGCAGTTGCGACTTCCGCTCTGCGCAGAGCCAAAGCGGCAGCGTCGGGGTTCAGCAGGTCATTCAGGTCTTGGCGAGCGTTGTCCAACTGGGCGTGCAACACTATCAATTTCTGCTGCGAAACCGCCACGGCATGATCATCAACTGTTGTAAGTTCTGCCAGCGCCTCCTGAGCTTCTTGGAACTCCGCTCTTGCCAACTCGGCCTCTGCTCTCGATGCAGCTATATCACTGTCAGTCGCGCCGGCCCGCAGGTCTGCAAGATGTGCCCTAGCTTCCGAAAGGGCGTTACGCGCCACTTCAACCTCTGTTTGAGCCACCAACAGGCTCAGCCTTGCGCCCCCCTCCGATGGGAGCATTTCATCCTTGGCTCTAGCCAACTCATCGCTTGCTTCTTCCACCCTGTTCAAAGCCAAGCCTTGCTTCGCAAGCAAATCTGATATCACCACGTTGTCGGTAGGCTCCTGCAACTCCGTCAACTGGTCTTCCAAGTCGTCAAGTTCCTCGTCGGCTCTTGCAAGAGTCTCCTGTGCTTGTCTCAACTCCGAAGATGCTTCCAACTCAACGACCGTCAACGCCTCCAACAGGTCTGGAATCGGCTTCCAAGCATCGTCGAACTCACGTCTGACGCAAAGGCGAGACGAGGTTGCCGATAAGTGCTCGCATTCTACGAACAGCTGGCCTGGATAAAACACCACCCAGCTGTCTATCAACGACTCGTTCCACGGCGTCCCTGGGTCATCTTCTTCTAGATTGAAGGCGCGCAGACCGCCGTCAGACTCCATCAACTCATCTGGCTCTCGCGGGACGAACAGCGAATCCAGATCTATGTCAAACGCTTCGAATAAAGAGTCGGGAATCATCAGCGCATGTGCAGATATGTCTAGCCCCAACCATTTCATGAAGACCGCTTCGTACTCTTCATGGGCGTCATTCAGCGCCATCTCCGCATCTTCAATCTTTGCCGCAGTCTGAAGCTCGGTCATTCTGAGTTTGTCTAGAGCGTCTTCGAAGCTCTTCTCCGCGTGAGTGATTTTGAGTTCGATGTCCTTCACTTCTTCAGGGTCGGCTGCCCGTTGAGCATCGATCAGGCTCTCTTCAATGTTGTGTAGCTCCAGTCGAGCCGCTGCAAGGTCAGACTCGGCCTGTGAGATCTTCAAGGCTGCATCTATGGGTTCAGATTCAAGATCGGCAAGCGCATTTTCCAGGGATTGTTCGGCTTCCAAGACCGCCAATTCGGCATCGATTACATCAGACTTGTCAGTCTCTAACAACTCGTTCAAAGCCTCTACGGCTGCTTCCTCAGCCTTTCGCGTTTCCGCAACCTTGACTCTCGCAGCTTCTATGTCTACTAGCTTGGCGTTCAATGACTCTTTCAGCACGGCCTCCTCATCAGTTATGGACTGCTCTGCCTCAAGAATCTTCAGTTCCGCTTCTGCCACCGGGTGAGCCGCTGGTTCGAGCAGTTCTGCAAGTGCTTTTTCGGCGTCTTGCAACGCGACTAGGGCCTCTTGCTGCTTCTGCAAGCTCGAGAGCGTCGACTCGTCGTCCAACCTTGCCAGAACGTCGCCTTCCGATACCTTGTCACCCTCCTCAACAAACACCTCACCAACAGCGCCCGGAATGCCGAAGAACAGTTCTTGACGATTGGAATATTCTAGGCTGCCGTTGACCGCAACTGAGTTGATGAGGTCGCCTCTCCGCACAGGTATCAGCTGCGTCTCCGCACCATCGCTTCCGTCAAATGAGATACCGATGCTGGAATCGCCTGATCCATCGTCCATCAGCATGTCTGCGACGATATAAATGGCCGCTGCGATGGCGATCGCCACCGCGGCTGTCAATGCCCACTGGACCGGGGTTGTCTCTCTAAGCACGTTCATGTCTCAGATGCTCAATAGAAGTGCAACGTGGATCTACATTTGCAGATTAAACTCGGCGATTGTGAATTTGTTGTGAAGAGATGTTGACCTAAGCCCCGTCGTACACAGAGCTTCGCTACGACTGCAAGAAATGTACCTCCAACCCTGAATAGGGTAACCTTTATTCGTGCAAGGCGCACCGAGAAACTATCTGCGGTAGCAAGTTCGACCCGCACTCGATTAAGGGGGTGATTGGACTTGGTGAATCAACTTGTTGAAGCGAGGCCGGCCAGGGACTACGATATACGGTTCGGCCACGGTCTGATCAAGGCCGATTCTGCGGAGTGGGGCAAATTCGTGGTGGTCACGACGAACAGTGCGCTGGCCGCGGCGCGCGATGAGTTCTACGATCAACCCGCAGGTATAGGCATAAACGAGTGGCTCGATCGCACTCACCTGATCGAAGTATCAGACTCTTTGCCCGACGACATCGACTTGGTAGTAGGACTTGGCGCTGGACGGGCGCTGGATCATGCGAAGCTTGTAGCTTCTCGTAAATCCAAGCCCTTGGTGCAGGTGCCGACCGTAGTATCCACCGGCGCCATAATTCACGGTTTTGTGGCCGATTGGGACGGAAGACAGATTATCGGCACCTTGGCGACTGTAAACTGCGAATATGTGCTGGTCGACTACGGCGTTGTGCTCAAGGCGCCTGAAAGACTCAACACCGCCGGGATCGGAGACGTCCTCTGTGGTTACGCCAGCATCTCGGAGTGGCGCCGCGCTGCGGGCAAAGGGCTTGCACCCCCCGTAGACGACGATCTTGTGAGCAAAGCGCTGAATTTATTCGACCAGATCGTCACGGATTTCGAAGCATCGCTGGCGGAGGATGGCGAACTCACCGAAGAATCGGTGCGGGTCATCATGAATGCGGTGCAGGCCAGAGACGACAACATCGTCCGAAGCGAATTTGCGCCCGGAGCCGACCACGCCTTCTGCTTCGCTATTGAGATCGCCAACGATAAGTACTGGATACATGGCGAGACCTGTGCCCTAGGGGCCGTGATTATCGCCTGGTACACGGATCAAAGCCCCGAAACGATCGCCGCCTGGCTCGACACTTGCAAAGTGCGGTGGAGACCTTCCGACCTGGATATATCCAAGGAACAGTTCGAAAAAGCGATCGCGGCATGGCCAAAGTGGCTTGGCGACGGCGGTGACGGCAAAGAGAAATCCAAGTCGATCATCGTGCAAGAACCGATGTCCGCAGCCGCCACAAACGCCGCTTGGGACTGGTTGAACTCAAACTGAGAACATCTTGGCAAGATCCTGGAACGGTGAGATGGATTATGCGCTGAAATGTGGGCGATGACGATCGCAGGAGGCAAGGGCGAGCGTCTTCGCCCTTTGACGGAACACACCTGCAAGCCCATGGTGCCTGTGGCGGATGTGCCTTTGCTCGCTCACCAAGCTGCATGGCTGCGTGAAAACGGCGTCACGGACATCGTTTTCCTAACCGGCTACTTGGCCGAAAGAGTAGAAGAGTATTTCGGCGATGGTTCCCGCTTCGGATTCAAAGCACATTACTCGCGCGAACAGAATCCACTTGGACGGGGCGGCGCTGTAAGGCAGGGACTCGGGCTGGTGCCTGAAGAGGAAGAGGCGGTCGTCGTCGTGAATGGCGACATCCTGACTGAACAGCCTCTGAACCCCCTGGTCCAACTGCGAAATTCCACCGGCTCTTTCGTATCAATGATGCTCATCCCTTATGTAAGCGAATTCGGCATCGTCGACATCGACGATGCCGACGTCGTGAAGGCATTTGTCGAAAAGGGCGAACTGCCCTTCTGGGTGAACGCGGGCGTATACATCTTCGATCGCAACATCGAATCCCTCTTGCCGGAAATCGGCGACCATGAAACCGAGACGTTTCCCGATCTGGCGGCTCGCGGCCTGATGCGAGGCTATCGCTCCGAGTCGCGGTGGATATCAGTAGACAGTTTCAAAGATCTGCGCGAAGCCGAAACCCTGGTGCGTAGCGGTATGATGCCTGACTCGCCGCTTTGAAGCCCAAAATCACCTGACGAACAGTTTCAGGATGTCGTGGCGCGCCACTATGCCCACCGGCTTGTTGTCGACGATGATGGGAACATGCTGCCGCTGCGAACTGGCCATAAGCTCTGCGATCTCTTCGATCGATGTGTCCGGCGAAGCGGTCGGGCTTTCTGAACCTAGGACTTCCGATAGGGGCAGGTCGCGCAATTTTTCAATCACCCCTAGATAGTCCGTGCTGGCGTCAGCGCCAGTGTTCACACCCATGACGCGTGAAACCGTGCCGCGCATCAACGGAAAACCCTCTTCATACGGAAGAAACGCCTGTTCGGTGACCACGCCCCGATACTCTTCTTGTTTGTCTATCACCACCAAACTGCCGATTCGTTCGGAAAGCATCAACCTCGCGGCATCACCAACCGTTGTGTCAAGACTCACCGTTATCACCGGCGTGCGCATTATGTCGGATGCAGTAGAAGGCGTCAATGGACTCACCTCTCAAACCAAAAAGCGACGGCAACAGAGGCTCCGCTCGCTGGAAGCACTTAACAATGATGTTACTCCTGACTAGTGAAGGTGAAACGCTAGTCCTTCATACGGCAAAGGATTCTTCCGACTTCTTGATATGCCTAGAAAGATTGACCACTGCGATATTGATATCGGTCTCAGACGTGTTAACGATCAAATCGTATAGCGCATGGTCTTCAGGGTCGGCGCTGTGCACAGTCATGAAGTACTCCTTTTGCGCCTCTTCGCGATAAGCTATGACCTTCTCGGCCTCGCTTGATCGTTTCAAGCCTTCGCGGTGCATGATACGCTCCACCCGTTCATCCCAAGACGCAAATACACCGACCTTGGTCAACCCTTGCTGTCCCGGCAGCGCCACAGACCCGGCCCTGTGGACGATTACCGCATTGCCCTCTAGGGCAACCTCTTCCAACGAGTATTGGGAATCTTCACTCGCGAAGGCCTTTGGACCGTCTCTGTCCCAAGTAAGAGGCATGTGGATATCTGCGGCGCCTTGTAGCAAAGGGTCATCCCCGGCTGCGCCGATCGCGAAGTATGACGCGGCTTTCTCTATCCATGCCCAAACCCGATCTGACGTGCCGATCTCTAGGCGCTCGTGCAGTCCCTCCAGAGTGGCGAAGCTGTTGCCTGAACTTGACCCCGGCAACGCGATACGATCGAAGTAACGTAAATCGAACATGCGCGCAATCCGCCTGCCGACATCGTATGCGCCGGCTCCGATGTGGCCGTCAATGGAGATAAGCGTCTTGCGCATCGCTTTAATTTCGATCTGATCAGTCTCGCCGTGCCTTGCAGTCCGAGGCCCCCGCGTGCGCGAATGATATATGCAATCGCCAGCGTCCGCAACAAACAAACCAACAGAGTCAGAAGCGTCTACGCAGTCACCGCACGTCCGATCCATCGCCTAAGTTAATGCTTGCGCCGTTCAACTGTTCGTTCTCGATCAGCGAAACCACCGTTGCAGCCACGTCTTCCGGGTCGCCTAGACTTATCGAAGGCGTGAATTCCGCTGAAGTTTGCATATCGCTTGCTTCATTCAAATCAATCGGAGGCAAGATCGGCCCAAGCAAAACCTCGTTCGTCTGCACCTGAGGAGCCAAGCTTACGGCCAATGAACGCGTGAGGCCCGAAAGCCCAGCGACCGATACTCCGTAGGCGAACCTGGAGCGGTATGCTTGGCGACGGTCGTTGATGTTAACAATCTGGCCGGTCGAAGATGGATCCAGCGATTCTGCCATCGCCTTGGCGAGCAGAAACGGAGCGCGCAGGTTCACCGCCATAGCCATGTCCCAGCCCTCCACACTTGTGGAGCCTAGATCGGCGCGCTTGTAAAACGATGCGTTGTTGACGAGAATCCGTGGAGCTTCTCCAGCCTTTTGAGCCGATTCCAGCCACAGCGAACGACACTGTTCGGGATCTGCAAGGTCTGCCTTCATAGCCACCGCGGCGCCTCCTGAATCTCGAATCTGCATTACGGTGGCTAAGGCTTCCGCTTGTGAGATGTTGTAGTGGACCACCACATCTGCACCTGCGTCTGCCAAAGCCAAGGCTACTGCCTTGCCGATCCTCCGAGCCGATCCAGTTACGACGGCCGTGCAACCCGGTATCTCCATCCGAAGGCGGCCTTATGCATCTAAATCGAACTGGAGCGCACGTGACCCGCAAACTCATCGCGTGTGGCGGGATTGTCCCTGAAAGCCCCCAGCACAGCGGAGGTCACCATCAGCGCGTTCTGCTTGCGAACGCCGCGCATGACTGTGCACATGTGGTTCCCTTGGACTACTACGCCCACGCCGCGCGGCGCCACCAGATCGTCTAGGAACTGGGCGATCTGCTGTGTCATTCGCTCCTGCACCTGAAGACGACGCGCAAACATGTCTACCAATCGAGGGATTTTTGATAGACCCACCACCTTCTTGTCAGGCAGGTATCCGACATGGGCCTGGCCGTAAAACGGCAGCAGGTGATGTTCGCACAGACTGTAGAAGTCGATTGACTTCACCACCACCATCTCGTCGTACTCGACATCGTATAGTGCGCCGTTTAGAAGTTTTTCGGGATCGATTGCGTAGCCGCTGAGCAACTCGTCGTACATCTCTGCGACTCGTATGGGAGTGCGCTCCGTTCCCTGAACATCTAGATTCTCCGCTCCGATCGCGCGCAACATGGTCTCTACGCTGCCGGCGATACGGGCTTTTGTAGCAGCGTCCAGCAACGCGCCCTGAGAAAACATTTCCGATGAAAATCCGTTTGCATATACTGGCGCAGGCGCCTCATTCGCAACGGATGGTTTGTGTACTTCCTTGACCAACGGCTTCTCTCCTGGCCTTTTGTCGCCAGTTCTCAATACGCAAGGTTAGCATTCGGGGTTCAATCCAAGCTATTGCACTCCGCTCAGAGCGCTAACCTGAATGTGCCTTATCCTTCATTCTGAACCGATTTTTCAGGAGCCCCCAAATGAAAATCATCGAGATAGAAACCTTTGTAGTTGATGCTGGTTGGCGCCCTTGGCAGTTCTGCGCCGTTAGAACCGACGAGGGGATCACAGGGTACGGCGAGATGTCGGACGGCAGAAACCCCTACGGCATCGTCGGAACAGTGAGAGACTTCGAGCCTATTCTACTGGGGACCGACCCTCTTGCGGTGGAAGCCCGCTACTGGGACATGTATCGCATGGCGCGCCAATCTCCCGGAGGCATCGCCGCAAAGGCGATCGCAGGAGTGGAACTCGCGCTGTGGGACATCAAAGCCAAGTCGCTCGGAGTGCCCGTACACAGCCTCTTCGGAGGCCCAGTGCGGCAACAGCAGCAGGTCTACTGGTCGCACTGTGGTTCGTCGCGCTCACGCGACCACGAACTCATCGGCGTGCCGCCAATCGATTCTCTAGAGGCGGTGACTGAGCTGGGACGTGAAGTCAAAGAGCGCGGCTTTCGCGCGCTGAAGACAAACATCATATTCTTCGACGATGACGACCTTGGATACGGATACGGCTTCGGCACAGGTTCACCCGACCAAACCATCAAACCGGGCCTTCTCGATCATGCCGAAAGCTACATAGGCACATTCAAAGACGCCGTTGGTCCTGATGTCGAGATAGCGCTGGACCTTAACTTCAACGTCAAACCACAGGCCGCAGCGCAGATATGCCGACGTTTGGAGCAGTTCGACATGATGTGGGTGGAGATAGACATGTACGATGTGGACGGTCTGCTCGAGGTGAAGAACGGCACCACCTGCACCATCACCTCTGGAGAAAACTTGTTCACCATCCGCGACTATCGCCCGTTCCTCGCTGCTCGCGCAATGGATGTCGTGATGATCGATATACCTTGGCAGGGATTCGCGCGCTCACGAGATGTGGCCATGCTCGCCGAGTCCCATGAGTTGAACATCGCCCCACACAACTACTACTCCCACCTCGCCACCATGCACGGCCTGAACCTGTGTGCTACCGTGCCTAACGTCCGCATCATGGAAATAGACATCGACGATGTGCCTTGGAAAGACGATCTCGCGGGAACGTCGCTGGAGTTCTGCGAAGGCGGCATTCTCGACATTCCGACCAAACCGGGCTGGGGCGTGGATCTAAATGAAGATGTTGCGCGCGCCCACCCGTGGGAGCCAGGCCGAGGGCCGGGCTATAGGTAAATGGCATCGACTGCTTTGCCATCTGAGCACAGGTTATCCCATTGACACATTAGACTGTTGGCACTATGAGTATCGGGAATGTTCTGACGCTTTGGCATCCAACGACTGACGATCACAATCAGAGCGTTTTCGAACGCTTCGGCGCCACGCTGCATCTCGGCGATTTCTTGGATGTATCCGAAGATTGGCCATCGCCTACCGTCATCATCTCAGATGGGCCATACGGTGTCGGTAGTTACCCTGGCGACCCTCTATCGCCCGACCAGTTGGCGGAATGGTATCGCCCTCACATAACCCGCTGGTCAGAAAAAGCGCTATCAACCACAACTCTTTGGTTCTGGAACACTGAGATCGGCTGGGCGAACGTACATCAGACACTCGCCGATCACGGGTGGAGATATAGAGCCTGCCACATCTGGGACAAAGGAATTGGACATATTGCAGGCAACTCAAACACCAAGACATTGCGTAGATTCCCTGTAGTTACCGAAGTCTGCGTTCAGTATGTGCGAGAAGTCAAGGTTGGCTCACTTGAAACACGAATGAGCCTAAAGGACTGGTTGCGGACGGAGTGGGAACGCAGCGGAATACCTCTGTACAAGGCGAATGAGGCTTGTGGAGTCAAGAACGCGGCGACGCGGAAGTATCTCACAAAATGCCATCTTTGGTATTTCCCTCCTCCTGTAGCGTTTGAAGCCATGGCGCTATACGCAAACACACATGGGGAGCCTAAGGGAAGGCCTTACTTCAGCTTGGACGGCGCACGTCCTTTGTCTGCAGATGAGTGGTCGCGTATGCGAGCTAAATTCCACTGCGAGGTCGGCATTACTAACGTGTGGAATGAACCAGCCGTCAGGGGGCGAGAGCGCCTTAAAGACGTTCATAAATGCCTGCACATGAATCAAAAGCCCCTCAAGCTTGTGGAACGCACGATACTTGCGTCATCTGATCCTGGAGACGTGGTTTGGGAGCCTTTCGGAGGGCTTTGTTCGGTGGCGATTGCCGCTCTCAACACAAATCGTAAAAGTTACAGCGCAGAGTTGCTCGAAGAATACTTCTCCTTGGCTCGCGAGAGATTAGGCAGTCATGTCCA
>JAODVQ020111607.1:3010-16493 GCA_025400075.2 Phenganax stokvisi
CTCCTCCTCCTCCTCCTCCTCCTCCTCCCCCTCCTCTCAGTATACCTGATTCTATGTGTCATTAGCCAGATCGATATTTGAGCTGTGGGGCTCAGGCAGAGATCACGATGAGCTCGAGGCATCAGTTAGAAAACTACCTCAGGAAATCACGGTAAAAAATACTCAGAAATTCAATGCAATAAGTATTTAATGGTGGTATTAACAATATATTCAGGAGAGGTTTCGTAGTGGTGGCTATACCTTCAAGATGGTTGTGAAGGGCATCGTGAAGAAATGCTCTTCTGATCGGCAGCACAAACTTTATGAGGTACAGTCAGACCAGTCATCTTCAGTTTGTCTCTTCTTACTCAGTATACTGCAGTCCTGACAATAAACCTCCTCCTCCTCCCCCACAGAGGTTGTCATATCTCCCACTAACTGCCGGGAAAGTCAACCTCTCTAACCCGGATTATGAATTCCATCTACTGGAGGACTACGGAGAGAATCCAAACCAAGCTCCTTCAGAACCTCGGCGTGTCTTCCTCGGTCGACTTATATCCCATGGCCAGCGTCATCTGATTACGAAATACTCAGTGAAAGATCGCCATTTCATTGGAAACACATCTATGGATGCCCAACTATCACTGATTATGAGCAATATGGCACAGGTCAGCTGATGCTAATTTTTCACAAAAAGTTTTAAAATATTCTCTGATTGATCATACTAAAGGTGGAGGAAGGCAGTTTAGTAGTTGATCCATTCGTAGGAACAGGGAGTCTATTAGTGGCCGGAGCCCACTTTGGTGGGTGTGGTCTCGGTGCTGACATTGACTATCTTCTACTGCATGGAAGAGGTATTGCAACATACTATAGAACAGTATTGTTTCAGCGCTTGTTTACATGTTTGATTTTTGCCATTCTTGTATTGGATCTAATGCACAAATTATAATATTTTCATGTGTTAAATTTCTAGGGAGAGCTTCTCGTGCTGGAAGTGAGAGCAAGTGGAGAGGTAAGCAGTGTTGGTTAGCCTAGTATAAATAAACAACTATAATAACCATTGCTATATACTATAGTTATAAGAATAGACATTGTATTACTATTGTGCTGGTATTGTATTGCAGGGAAAGGAGAGAGTGTGGAGGCTAATCTATCGCAGTATGATCTTCAGGACAGATATCTAGATGTGGTCGTAGCTGATGCTGCTAGAAATGTATGGCGTCCAATTGAACTGTTTGATGCCATTATCACAGATCGTACGTTGTTTTATACAGTGTGACTTGGTTTTATAAACATTAACACAGCTCCGTATGGTATCAGAGAAGGAGGAAGAAAACTTGGCTCACGAAATACTCCTAATCCAGTTCCACCCGAACTGTAAGTTTTTTTTTAAAAAACCTGAATTTAAAAATCACTAAATTTCAGGGGTTTTTAAATTAAAACTGCTAAATCTCACTTTTTTGTTGCTTTTTTTGCTAAATATTGGAACTCTTGTTGTTTCAAAAACTGCTAAATCTTGAGCTTTTTCTTGTTCAAAGGATTGAGAAGTATATCCCGTCAGTGTGTAGCTATCACTTGTCAGACTTGCTGACGGATCTGTTGGATTTTGCTGCACGATACCTCGTAGTGGGCGGCCAGCTTGTCTACTGGCTACCTGTCATCAGAGACGAGTAAGAATTTCTTTAAAAACAGATTTCATGCAAAAATGCCATTATTATATTATATAACAGGATTAGACCTGTCTCTACCATAAGTTATAAGGGATCATAAGCTCCTGATTATACTAACACTACTTATTTTTTCACCTCTCTTTTGCAAATTTACGAGTGTATAATGGAGGGTAAAAATTATTAGTACGACCTAAATTTTTCACTGTTGATTTTGGTTGATCTGTTTTTACCATAAGTAACTCTCTCTACTTGAGCTATATTATAGCAGTAGGTTCTATTTCTAGCCCTAGTTGAAGCTAATAGAATCTTTGTCTGAAGGTTTTCAGAGGAGCTGATTCCGAGACACCCGTGTTTGGAACTGGTCTGGTGTCTTGAACAGCCGCTGCAGAGACAAGTAGGGAGACGACTGGTGGTGATGGTGAAGAGAGAAAAATGGACGTTCGATCTTCACGGAGTAGCCAGCAGTAGTCGAGAACATGACCACTTCAGAAGAAAATATTTCACCAATTTCACAGAGTCGCTTCCTCACACCCACACACCTTCAAACTAACTCACAATCACTCTTAAATGAATTAATTTTTGCTTTATTTTCAATATTATTATCACAATAGCTATTGTTTTAAGGATTTATAAACCAAAAAAATTGTTCATGTATCACCTTGCTATGGCACAGAATAATGGTATAAACAAAATGGGACATAGAAGTGTGCAATATATAGAGTGGGGATGGGCGGAGCAAATAAGAGAGAGAGAAAGCAAATGTGGCATTTCATCAGCCAAAATTAATCCAAGTTGGAGATGGGTGTGGCTTCTCACAAGACTAGAGGGAGAGAGAGTATAGTATGTTAAAGTCATGAAAAAATTAGGAAAATAATGGAGTGTGAATGTAAAGATTTGAGAGTGAGTGAAGATTTGCCAAGAGAGGAAAAGGTAGATCAACGTCTTTCTCTACTTTGATAGCTGCCTCTGTCTTTCCATCCAGTGTGCTGTCTCCCTCTTTCACCTCTATCTCTCTCTCTATCTCTCCAGTTAGTGGATCCTCGAGGTGCTGGGGGCTGCTGCTGTGAGCGATGGCCATAGTCGCGTGATTCTAAATCGTTCAATCGTGAATCACCACCACCACCGCTGCTTCCTCTGTAGTAGTGATCTTCACGGTGCCATCCACGATTTCCCTCCTCGTACGTACGATCTCCCTTACTGTGGTAACGAGAACGATCGTCGTAGTTCTGCGGGGGGTACGGAGGTTGATGTCCCCCCATTGGGGGTCCTGAGTATTGTTGGTGTGGGCTACTTGAGTATTGCTGCGGGGAACCTTGGTGTTGATGCTGGGGGCCTGAGTATTGATTTGACTGCAGACCCCCCGGATAATGCTGTTGGTATTGTTGTGTAGGGGGTCTGGAAGGCTGCTGCGGGGGGCCACCTCTATAAGGGTCCCCATTGCCTTCTTGTGTTGGATAGGCTTGGTTATTTTGTGGTCCCCAATAACCAGGAGAAGACCCCTGCAGTGGATAGGATCCAGGATTATGAGCTGGAGGTGGACCCCCTGAGTTCCCACCACCCGGGGGTCCGTAAGAGTTTGGATGTAGAGGGGGCCGTTGGAGTTGAGCTACCGAGGGAGTTGGTTGGAACCGAACTTGTTCCTGCCGATCAGGACCGACACCTGCATAACTATGGTGATCAGTTTTAATCGTAGCCTGACTCGATTGAGAAGGATGGTTGTATTGAGCTGGTATTGAGTGAGTAGGCGCAGAAAAAGATGACGCAGTTACTGTCTGTCCGGTAGCCGGGCTGGTGACAGTTGACACAGCAACTTCAGACAATTTTGGACCCGTCGTTGTGGACTCTTCGATGTTTGACATGGCCGACGCCAACTCCTTGAGTTTTTCGTCTGATAATTGTGATAGAATGGATTTTATGCCGCTGGGATGGGGCTGTGGTGCAGTAGGCTCACTCACAGCCACAGGAGGACTCGGTCGTGATGGATCAGATGTCGACTGCGGCTTCCCGTAGAACGAAACCTGCAAGTTTTTATCTTCTTCTGCCACTTCGGGTGACTTCTTCTTGTCGTCATCCGCTACTAGTGGTGGAGTTTCTCCTCCAAAACCAACCATCAGTTGCGGCTTCTTTCTCTTGACTCGTGACGCCGAAGACTCAATATCGTCTGAGCTAGATGACCAGTGCCTCTTCAATGACTTACCACTGGGTAAAGAGGAGGACGAGGAGGAGGAGGAGAGAGGTTTTGATAACTGTGAAGAAGAAGAGAGGGAAAAGTCGGGCGGTATTTCTGGCTGGATTCCGCGAGTCTGGACTACTATTCCCAGCAGTAGATTAGGTCGATCCTCTGGAAGACCTGTGTGCGGTGTATTAAAGTGAGATTATTTTACTGTACTCCATTATTTTAGACTAGTCTGTTCTATATATAGTAACATTTCTAAATTTAGCACCTTCTATTTTAGCACCTACTATTTTTATCTCTTGTTACTTATTTTAGTAACTTTACTAAATTTAGCACTTACTATTCTATCTTTAGTAACACTTCTAAATTTAGTAATTACTTTCTATCTTTAGTAACATTTCTAAATTTAGCACCCACTTATTCCTAAATTTACTACCTAATATTCTATATTTAGTAACATTTCTAAACTTAGCACCTCCTATTCCATCTTTAGTAACATTTTCTATAATTTAGCACCTACTATTCTATATTTAGTAACATTTCTAAATTTAGCACCTACTATTCTATACCTGGACCGGTGAAGGGAAGAAGCTGGTGAGGTATAGGTTGGTCCACCATAAGTGGAATGAGGTAGAAATCTTTAACTCCGTGGAGGTGTTCGTCGATGACCCCGCAGCGGTGTTTCCGGACCAGATAGTTCATCATTCCCTCGTAACCGTCTCTCTCCTCCGCTGACCAATCAAATCTCAGCACCACAATTTCCTGCCATTGAAAGAGTAATACAACCATTCGTATGCAGCAACTCTAAAAGATGCATCAGTATTAGACATGTTAGAGAGGGACTGTAATTTTATTCTATAGCTATTTTATGCTTCCTTCAAAAATTTTTTTAACACACATTGGTATTGCAACGTGCATTTACTAGTAGCAAGCACTGGTTCTAGCGTACGCATAACTATTGTATATACTTACTCTAGTGGTGGAGTTTTGAAGTTTGTCGATGTAATCCCAAACTTGTCTGTTGGCTATTCTTCCCATGACATGGAGAGTGGCCGGCAGTACCTTCAATACAATATTGAATGTTGTTATGTGTACATTATTATTGGTCATTGAGGTGGTGGGGTTTAAATAGAATAATAGGTATAACATTGTTTGGTTTGTATGTGACTGCTGGTGTCACAGTACACATACCCCTTTTTGCAATTCATTGTTGTGCATGTGCAAACTCTTGTGGGCTATTGAATTTTAGAATGAATACATGCATTTCAGTTAAGGTTAAGAAAAAATTTCCCGTAAGCCTTCTTAGGCTCCATTGAA
The DNA here is from genome assembly GCA_025400075.2 of Phenganax stokvisi. NCBI lineage: Eukaryota > Metazoa > Cnidaria > Anthozoa > Malacalcyonacea > Clavulariidae > Phenganax > Phenganax stokvisi. Next base: position 8,153 of record JAODVQ020111607.1, read on the forward strand.
ACGCTTGCAATTAAAGAGTAACGCATCATCTATAAAACACAAACATACACAATCAATTATTTTTGAAAATGTTCCACAAAGTTGTGTACAGTTAGTAGCACACAGTACAGTAATATCATATCCAAGCTTAAGAGTATTTCAAGACCACAGTTCCTTAATGTCTAGTTGATTACTGGCGAGGCCCTTGTCCTGGGCTCGGTCTCAGACGGCCCCCTGGACGTTTTGCTGGGCTTGGTCTCGGACTGCCCCCTGGACGTTTTGCTGGACTCGGTCTCGGACGGATCCCTGGACGGTTTGCCGGACTTGGTCTCGGACGGCCCCCTGGACGGTTTGCGGGACTCGGTCTCGGATGGCCCCCTGGACGGTTTGCTGGGCTCGGTCTCGGACGGCCCCCTGGACGGTTTGCGGGACTCGGTCTCGGACGGCCCCCTGGACGGTTTGCTGGGCTTGGTCTCGGACGGCCCCCTGGGCGGTTTGCTGGGCTCGGTCTCGGACGGCCCCCTGGACGGTTTACTGGGCTCGGTCTCGGACGACGGTGACGGGAGGTCTCCTCATCATCCTCATCACTGATAGGACTAACAACACTAGACCCAGACCCAGAACCACCAGTAAAATTCCCTTGAATATCATCATCCAATTCATCTTTGTCCTCATCTTCATCTTCATCATTTGGTTTACTTGGTTTAGATTTTGATTTGGATTTAGATAATTCTGCTTCCTCCTCGTCATCCTCCTCTGAGCCATTGTTGATAACCTCCACATCTTGATTCAGTGCAGGCCCAGGGGTATCCTCAGGAGTACCTCCAGGAGTAACCTCGGTGGTACCCTCAGAAGTACCCCCGGGAGTAACTTCGGAAGTACCTTCAGAGGTACCCCCAGGAGTACCCTCGGGAGAGTTGCTAACGCTGGGAAACTCAGACACATCTTCGACAGATGGAGTTTCTTCTTCCCCCTCGTTGTCCGATGTCGAATGACTATTTGATTCACTCTTGCTGCGGTCCCTGCTGCGGTCCCTGCTGCGGTACCTGCTGCTATATCTGCTACTGTCTCCATCTACCATGTCTGCAAGTAGGCAGAATGCAGCCAAAGCCAAGATGAGAACTGAGAGGTGCCTCATTTTCAAGAAAACTTCCTTCTTCCTTTGCTAAAGGTGATTGCCTAACTAGAGCAGATCTCCTAAAGAATGAGCAGTGAAGTATTAGTGTCCTTTAAAATGTATAGTGGCTTATGAACTCCTTCTCCTCCTCTCTCAGGCTTATGACTCTCAAGGTCTTGGCAACTGCCTCTTTTATACCCTCGGCCAAGGGAGAAAACGGGAAGTGTGCGTGGGAGGAACTCATTGAATCGAATTTCCATATTAGGAATAACCAGACAGCCAAGCACTCCATTGTAGCTATAACAATTCATCAGATCACAAATTGTAGTATATTGGATGATCTGGGCCACCTCCCTTTACCACAGCCATAGAGTATAAGGTGGGTGTGAGGGAGAGTATCTATGGATAGTACAACAAAAGGCAGTTCTAATGCCTCACAAGAGATGGAGTAATCACCTAGTTAGTCCGTGAACAGGTTGGGATGGCAAACATACAGAAGACCACCAACAACAATTGCCACCTGACTATATTATCCTCTCCCAGATGGGTTGGTGGGTGGGTGGGTGAGAAATAGCGGAAGAAGGTTTACTATTTACTATACACTAACTGTGGGCTCACATCACATGACATTATACTATTCCACCACCTGGGGCCTCATTCTTGCCTTCTTTGGAAAACAAAGCAAGTTACTGAGTCTACAACAGAGGTTAAGGGTCTATACGATAAGCAAGGCTGCAGTCACGAAACATCACATTACTGAGCCTACTACAAAGGTTCAGGGTCTATACGATAAGCAAGGCTACTGTCACGGACCATCACATTACCGAGCCTACTACAGAGGTTCAGGGTCTATACGATAACAAGGCTACAGTCACGAACCATCATGTTTCCAATTATACTACTACAATGGTTCAGGGTCAACCAAGGCTGCAGTCACGTACAATCACATTATCAAGCCTACTTTAAAAGGCTGCATTCACGCTATAAAAAGCTCCCAGGCTTAGCCTTGAAACCAGGCCTTCTCCCTCCTCCAGTATGCCCATGTTCCGTGATATAATTAAGCTCCTAGGCCTATACTACTTTGTACATATACCAACAACACACATGATCTGTTCCTACATGTTGGATATCTCTCTCATTATATACACACATCTAAAACTGTTTTAAAACTCTATTGTTATAGTGTCTGCTGAAAGATGGCGATTACTGGCGAGGGCTTCATCTTTGATTGGATCTCGGACGACTCCCTGGCCGGCTGGAACTCGAACGGCTCCCTGGGCGGCTAGGTCTTGGACGACGAGAGCGAGAGGCCTCAGGAGGGCTAGCTGGACGGCGGGAGGTCTCCTCATCATTTTCATTACTGATAGGACTAACAAAACCAGATCCTGAACCACTAGTAACGTTTCCTAAAATTTCATCATCTAATTCAATCTCATCCTCGTCATTAGGTTTTGGCTTTGTTTTCTTCGTTTTCGATTTCGATTTCGATTTTGATTTTGATTTAGATGTTTCCTCTCCTAAAGGACGGTCCTCCTCCTCCTCTGCACTGTCATCATCATCATCATCATCATCATTTTCTCCGGCCTCATCTAGTGAAGTTTCTGGAATTTCCCCTGGAGAATTGCCAACCCTCGGTGGATCAGAGTCATCTCCGACTGACGGTGCTTCTTCTTCTTCCTCCTCCTCTGAAGGCGTTGAAAGACTAGTAGACTCGACCTTACTGCTTTCTCGGCTACCACCTTTCCTAGCTTCAACTTCCCTTGCAATCAGGCAGAACGCAGCCAAACCCAAGAGAAGAATTGATAGATACTTCATTACTGTCAAGAACACTTCTTTTCTTTTTTTGCAAATGTGAATGTCTAGCTAAGGCAGACCCAAAAAAGAGCAACGCTTTCTTCTCTAAGTCTTTAAAGAATAAGCACTACCGTCTGTCTGTTGCCCTTTAAGAAGTATTAGTGTCCTTTGAATGTACTGGCCTAGTTCACTCCTCCTCCTCCTCTCTCTCAGGCTTATGACTCTCAAGGTCTTGGCAACCGCCTCTTTTATACTCTCAACCAAGGGAGAAAACGGTAAGTGTGCGCGGGAGGAACTCGTTGAATTGGATTCCCATATCAGGAATAACCGGACAGCCAAGCACTCCATTGTAGCTATAACAATTGGTCAGATCGCTCATTCATGGTGTAATGGAGGGTTTCGGCCTCCTCCCTTAACCACAGCCATAGATTGTGAACTGGGTGTGAGAGAGAGTATCAACAGATAAGGTATAGGGCATTGGCATTTCTAGTACCTCAAAGGGTATGAGGCTCTAGTCAAGGACCATCACATTTCCGAGCAAGGCTGCAATTAATATATAAGCTTATGGAAAGCTCTAGGGCTATAGTAGAATGCTTATCATGGCTACTTACCTATACCTATACATAGCTCCTAGGCCTATACTACTTTGTACATATTATACCGACATCACACGTGATCTGTTCTCTCTAGTGACTACACATCTCAGTCCAGCTACAAACACACTTACTGCATAGTACAGTGAAGGCTGTCTAATCCGGTCACCCTCAGGACAACTTCAGTTGGCCTGATTAGACAGGTGGCTGCATTATACAGTTAGCAAGCTAGTGTACAGTGAAACCTGTCTAATCCGGTCACCCTCAGGCCAGCTTCAGTTAGCCTGATTAGACAGGTGGCTGCATTATGCAGTTAGCAAGCTATTGTATAGCTAGCTCTCTGGACTTGATCGGAATATGGAGGTGACCACTAGCTCAGGTTTCACTGTATGTACCATAACTACTATTATAGAGAGTTTCGAGGAGCTTATAGATTAATAATGGTAGAGTAAGCTAAGAGTGTTTTAAAATATAGCTCTAGTGTCTGTTGAATGAAGGTGATTACTGGCGAGGACCTCATCCTTGATTGCGTCTCCGACGACTCCCCGTGTGACTGGGTCTCTGACGACGAGAACGATGGCTTGTACGACTGCGACGGGAAGTCTTCGGACTATTCTCGTCATTCATAGGACTAATGAGACCATCGCCGGAACCATTTACATCATCCTCTTCATCTGGTTTTAGCTTTGTTGACTTCGATTTCGATTTCAATTTAGACTTCGATTTAGATCTTGATTTCGACGTGGATGTTTCCTCGCTTGAGTCCTCCGAGACAGAAGACGTTTCTTCTTCTTCCTCCTCTTCCTCCTCGTCTGAAGATATCGAAAGACTAGTAGACTCACTCCTACTGCTCTTCCTGCTACGACCTCTCCTAGCTTCAACTTCACTTATGATCAGACACAACGCAGCCAAACCCAAGAGAAAAATCGAAAGATACCTCATTATTGTCGAGAACGCTTCTTTTCTCCTTTTGCAAATGTGAATTTCTAGCTGAAGCGATCCTCATAAAATGTAAGCAGTGCTTTCTTCTTTAAGAAAGAATAAGTAGTACCGTCTCCTGTTCTTTAAGAAGTATTAGTATCCTTTGAAATGTACTGGCTTAGTATATTCTTCCACTTATCTTAGTCTTATGATTCCCAAGCTCCTGGTGACCACCTTTTTATACCCTCGGCTTAGAGAGAGAAAAGGAACTGGGTGTGGAGGAACGGCTAATTTCATTCATCTAACACCGAAGAGATAACATATTGAGCTATCAGATGGCAAATTTAAAGGTGTTCTTCAGCTCTTTGTAATTGTTTCTTTATACCTTTGGCCTAGAGAGAGAAAAGGAACTGGGTGTGGAGGAACACCCCCGAACCAAGTTTTCCATATCAGGAATAATCTAACACGCAAGAGGTTTGTAACGGTAGTGATAGATCGGGTAACAAATTCGAAGGTGTTGCAACGGATCTCACTACCTCCCTTAACAACGGTGATAGATAACAAAGTGAGAGTGAGAAAGAGTATGAATAGACAGCACCACAAAAGGAACTAGGGCGGGTTCCAGTGCCTTCACAGGAGATGAAGCAATCGCCAAATTATTATTTTCTTGCCCGTGAAAGGGAAGGGTTGGGTAACAGAGTGAAGCCCAATGGATTCAATCCCGAGCAGACGCCTTCTCTGCCAGGCTGGGTTGTTAAGAGGAGGAGGAGAAGGATGAGAGCTGTTTAAATTCTCTCCGTTTCTACATGCCACGTTTTGCTCTCGTGTATATAGTTTGTTCAGCACACTATATTTCAGTCCAGCTACAGACAATACTATCAAAACTATATACTATTATAGATCTACTATCAGCTCTAGTAATACTATTAAGCAATCTAGTGTATTCTAAGATTGTAGGTATAAAACAACAAAGTGTGGGCCGCAGTAGCAGCAGAAGGTGGTGTGGGAGTTTGGCCGGGATCGTGTGAGGAGAGAAGTAGGAAGTCATAATCGACAGAGAAAGATGAAGCTGGAACTATGTTTATTAGTCCTCTTCGTGAGCAGTGTTCTACTCGTTCAGACACAGGCTAGAAATCTGGTATATTATTAAAAAAGCATTGTAGCGTTTCTAAAGGCTATATTTATAAGTATAAGTGTAACAAAATGGCATTCTTTCACTGTATTCCATTGTTCTTGATTGGTTTTTCTATCTTTAGTAATGTTAGCTCACATTGTTATACCATAATTCCTTTGAAACCTTTGAGTTAATATGCTCATGTGTATATGTAAAAGGCAATCTGAGTGAGACCAATGCAAGAGATATTCTTCCAACTCACAGGGACACAATCCCCCTGGAACTGAACCGCCAAAACAAAAACCAACTCCGCCCACCCCAACAAGACCTCAGCAGGGGGGCGGTCAAACAGGACCCCACCAGGGGGGCAGGCCAACAGGACCTCACCATTCGAAACCAATTCCAGCTAGCTCACCGATCAAAGAACAACCATTCAATATTGGTAACTTGTGCCAAAATTAGGTTCAACAATACAATTAAAATGGTTACCTCGTGAGAATTCTAATAGAAGCCCCCCACAGGACTAACATACAGCACAACCTCATTAAAGTGAACTCCAGGGAATTACTAGCTTAAAATGTTCACACAAACAGGAGTTTCATTTAAAGAGTAGCCATAGTATAGTGTATGCTTATAGAAGGGAATTTAGAGAGTTAGTTCATACTAAAGGGGTATTTAGAGTTAGTTCATACTAAAGGGTATTTCATATTAACAGTGTTCAGTTTAACAAGGTTCCACAGTACGTAAGTCTGAATCACTCTTGTCTTGTTGACCAGAAAACTCTCTTACAAACCCAGAGTGTGTGTGTAGGAGTATGTAACAATTGACTTTGTCTATAGTATTGTACTAGGTTTTTTGCACGCTGTACAACTCTTAGCCTTTTATGGAAGGCCTGGTAACAATGAAATAGCCAGCTAGGGAGCATATGATGAAATACAATGTTGCATACAATGACAATATCTTTGTTACTAAGATAGCATAGTAGAACCTCTCTATTAAGAGCACCATTGTCTGTAGAACCTCTCTAACAGGACATTATAGGCCTCTCAGTTACTAGAATTAAAGCATCTGATGTTTCTGAACACACAGAAACAGATGCACATTTTCGGACTATAGTATTATCCATTTGTTATAACTGTCCTTACTAGAGAGGTTTAGTTGAAAGAAGTGTCCTAATTAGAGAGGTTTCCTCGTAAGAAGTGTCCTCATTAGAGAGGTTTAGTTGAAAGAAGTGTCCTTATTAGAGAGGTTCTACTTCATTCCTATTCATTGCAGGTAATGTTGAAGAAAGAAGAAAGAAGAGAGTTAGACCGACAGCAGTGGTGATCTGCCCAGCACCTTCTCGCTCCATCAAATTTCCTAGTCAAACACCTATTCCTGAAATCAACCCTGAGCGCTCACACCGTCGGCCCAATCTCATTCTACCATCTAGACCTATAGGTTTTATAGAACCAGTGAAATCACGTGACGGCCCAAGACCGACTAGTCTTCCAAAACCAACTAAACCTACTAAGCTGGCTAAGAAGTTTCCGAAATGCCCTGCAGAGGTCGATTTGGAGAATTGCACAACAATAGCACTCGACCGTCGCCCGCAACAAACTCCAGCATTCGATCGTCCACGCCACACTGCAGCATTCGATCGCCCACGACGAACTCCAGCACTTGACCGTCCATTCCAAACTCCGACATTTTCACCGCACTCCTTCTACTCCAGAATCCTGCGTCGCATTTTTAGATTTTTCCGGAATCGCCTACAGAGGCAGCCCACCGGCACACCTCTTCCTCGGCCATCAGGAATACCACGGCTTCCTCGTCCCTCTGTACTTCCAGAATTTCTCGGAGAAGACGTCAAAGTTTGTCTCCTCTACCCCGAGAAGACGAAAGGTCCAAAACCCACGGTTAGTCCAAGTCCCAAACCCCAGGTTGGCTCGCAGGAATTCTCTCCATCTACCAGTCCGGACTCGACCTCTCCTCCTATGACGGAATCTACTACTCCTACTAAGCCACCAACTACTCCTACTACTTCTACCTCTAAGCCACCTACTACTCCTACTACTTCTACCTCTAAGCCACCTACAACTAGGCCTACCACTAGGCCGCCTACCGCTAGGCCCCCATCGCACCCCCCTTCTTTTCCTACTAAACCACCTCCTCCATTTTTTCTAACTTTCTCTACACGACCAACTGGTGGTGGAGGTGGTCAGCGTCCCAGGAGGACCTCCTAGCTTTCCGAAAAAATGACGAAATTCCATTGGGGAGCATAAAAATAAGAACAAAAACTTTAATACTACTTTACCTTATGTTGTGTGAATGAACACAAGAAATATACATACACTATATCTATGTATGAGTGTGTGTGCCTGTTGATAAACTGATGATAGATATACAATGATTTGTATATAACACTTAGATATTTTTGTCATTAAAATTTTGTGGATTTTCTCCAAAAAATTGGAGATTTGGTCATAAAATTGTGTCCGATTACTATAAAAAATCAGAAATTTTATAATTAAAACTGCATGGGGTCTTAGAGATATTATCATTAAAATTGGAAAAAATTCATATAACTCACGGTTGTAATGTATTCCGTGGAGCCAGACACTGGGTAGGCGGAGGCAGTAAACGCCACTGTACCAGGCATATCGACCAGACCCTCCCACAGCAGAGGAAGAGGAGGAGGAATAATGCTGTAATATTGGTACATTTGAAAAACAATTAATAAGTTGTATATGTGTATTATTAAAAATGAAATTAAATTACAGTGGAATCTCGTTAAAGTGAACTCCAGGGGACCAGCTTAAAATGTTCACACAAACAGGAGTT
>JAODVQ020111709.1:0-16490 GCA_025400075.2 Phenganax stokvisi
GTTGCTGACTAAACAGAAAATTATCCCGGTAGGCGGGAAAATTGCATTCATATGGAGAGAATTTCATCCCTCCAACTGAGATCTCGCCTTTCAACAAGCGAGATCTCGGTAAGCGGAAAAACTTTTCGTCTCATATGAACGCAATCTAATTTTTCGTTTTATTTCTTAATAAGGCGAGATCTCGCTTGCGAATTTGCCGAAACGTTTCCTCGCTAACCGAGATAACTTTGGTCCATATGAACAGGCCCTAACAGCTGAACAACAGGGCAAAACTGTTTTTTGTAAAGATAAGTCCTTCCACTGCTTAGGTATGACTGCTACGCCGCATTGATGAAAAAAAGTGCGGTGTTTATTCGAGGGCGGCGTTCAATAATGTTTTTGGTTCTCCCTGCGGCGTTTATTCGAATAATTACGGGATGTAATTTCCTCCTATAGAAAAACTTGCATGCTCTATCAGATTGTCCGGTTTTAATACAGTTTTATATTTAGCAATACGTTGAGCTACATTAATATTGTATAAATAACATATCAGATTTTCAAAACTACAAAATTAGTAGTTACTAGTCTTATATACCACTTTCAGATTGCCAAACGAAAAGTTAGCACTTTTACCATAATTTTTTTTCAAGTTTGCTGTACTAGATCTAGATTTTTATTTTATTCTAGGCTTGTTACATTGTTTTCCATGCATAACAGGGTTCGAATCGGCGGAGAAAAGTCGACTCGCAATTTTTTTTCAAGGAGATTAGGGAAATTTTTAAGGAAGTCTTGCTTTGAAAAAGTGAAAACACTGTCTAACGAAAAGTGTGACGAAAAGTCGAAAACAAAATGGCGGCCGTTGCGAGCACTGGTCACGAGTTTAGAATTTCCATTTCCGTGATATTTCATAAAGGATTTCGGAGTTTTTATGGGGAAAAAACCTGCGAAAAAATGCCAAAAATAAAATTTCGATTCGTAGATGATCAAAAACGACTAGCAAATCGGGAACTGCGGGCCGCTAATTCGAACCCTACATAACTTATTTGGTCATGCATATAAAAATGTCATCATGCGTCACTGACATGAATTTGTATCAGTGGCTAGCATGTGGTTGCTTTTCAAAGTAGCCCAGATAGTACTACAGTAGTTGTTGATCTAGTCTGATCTGGGATGGGACCAGAAAGTAGTCTTTGAGCAAGTTTGAGTGTAGGGTTGTGCAATACATTATGGTATACTCATGGAATGTGTTGATGGCTCATACAGTATTATGAGATGAAAATCAAGGAGTGAGATTGAATTGTAAGTTCCATTATAAGGAGAGATTGCAAAGGTTACAATCTATATCTTGGGTGATTTACCACGTATGAACTGTTTGCACAGCGCGTGGGCTTACCATACTTTTACTACTCGTCCATCTAGGTTTTTTAACTTCTACTCGTCCACCAACATTTCATTAAAGGAAAATTTTGTCTCTGTTTTATGTTTTGAAAGCCAATTATATTATTTAAAACGTTTTAGGAGTTACCACGTCTACATTTTAATATCAGGCTGCAGGTGTCAATATGTAGCTAATTATAAAACGCCTATTTAGTATTTTACACAATACGCGCTAAAATTGCTTGCACGCACCTTGTTAGCAAGCAATAAAAAGAAAGCAACATATGGTTGCAGTTAGTAAATGTTTTTCATGACTTAGCTAAGACTTCTTGTGTTTCCAGTCTACGAATACCAGGGAACATGAAACCATTCTGGGAAAATGCCCTTTCTTAATGAGCCAGTTAGTAAAATTAGTAATTATTCGGTGTCCCTTAATTTAGTCTACGTGCACACGGGCGCCGTTTTCAAGCGTTTCCAAAAACGTTTGTGTCTCGTTTATCGTTTCAACGCTTAGACAACACTTAATTTCCAAAGGAAAATATTTTCAATATATGGATTGGATAATTTTGAATCCTTCTTGTTCCTGCTAACATGAGTTAGTGGAGGCTTTGGCGTTGGGCGGCGCTCAAATGAAAATGGCGTCAAAGTATACAAACAAACGGGACCAAATATAATGCTTATGTTTGCTTTCTTTGATAAGTTAGAAACGTCCTTCCATTTATGGTAGAAAATTTGTAATTATGAGACAAAATCGTAATTCCATGCATGATGAATATTATTACTGATTCCCATCCCCGAGCAAGATGGTGAATATCGAAGCACTTGGCGACCGTAGGATACTAAATTCTGATCTGCTTTGTCTCACAAACACATTGTGTAATTTAAAAATTACTTTGACCGCTGCATTTTTTATTGATAAGTATTCAAATTAATCCCTCTGTATTCGTATGCACAATATTGCATTGAATTGAAGTGCATCTTAAATCAGACAGCGCGATACAATGAACTCGACAGTCGACACGTTTGGCATTTTAGCCCACTAGGGGCAATTTTCCGTGCGGAGAATGAATCAACGACACTGATTGGCTAGCTATATATTTCGCCGCCAAACAGTCTTAAGCGACCCAATCACGTTGCTAGATTTATTTTCCGCACGGAAAATTCCGCCTGGTGGAAAACTGGCTTTTATAAATGCTGGATTGCTTCTTTGTGTTTGCTTTTGCATAAAGTTATACCGACTAAATTAATTGCAATTCAAGTTTTCCCTCGTGTTGTTGCACCTGCCGAGAAAGCCATCTAATCTATGTCTAAGAAGTCAATACAGCTAGAGATTGAATGGACTGTCACTCGTTCGCAACGCTTGGATATCTACTAGTGTTTTTTTTTCCAATATGAATACTACAAAAGAAGATAACGCTATTTTACAAAATTGTTCTTTCCTTATTAGCGGATCAGCAAAATTAATAATTAGGTTTCCATCAAAGTTGCATTTTTACAGCTATATCGCTGCCTTTGCATGCAGCTGCGTCTTGATTATTCCAACTGTATTACTCAACTGTATTTCAGTGTCAACTATTCGCAAATGCTCTCATTTGAATAAAAAAATATCGTATTTTCTCATACTAATACAGTCGGTAGTTGATTTGATCGTCGGACTTGTTTCATTACCGCTGTACTCTGCCGCGCTTGGCAGTGAAATTACTGGAACTGCTGATTGTGTTGTAAATGATATCTTAGGACAAGTTGGAACCATTCCTACAGCGATGTCTTTATCGACATTATCTGCCATCAATTTTGAAAGATATCTTGGTGTCTTACATCCATTTTATCATCATACTCATGTAACTAAAAGAAGACTTCTCGTGTACATGTTTTCCCTTGGATTCGTAATAGTTTCCTCATTTTTCTTATGGTTCAACATCAACCCAGTTTTTGGAAAGGTGGTCAGTTTTTTATGGGGCGCATTTTTTACATCGTTTGTATTCGTGTACATGAGAATTTATATCGTTGTCAGACGAAAAGTCAAAACTAAGCCTGGTGATAAATTACCTGAAGACCTGTCAGCACGATTGGGCAAAAAAAGACGTCTGTTGATTGAAGTAAAACGGGCAAAAACGTGTTTTCTGGTAGTTGTATGCTTTATGGTCTTCTAATTACCATTGTTTGTTCCATTTAAAAACTATACTGGCGATAAATTTACCAGTCGCGTTATCCGATCTTGGAGTATAGTATTGGTTAATCTCAACTCAATTTGTAATTCACTGATTTACTTCTGGACAACGCCGTTGTTGAGAAAAGAAGCCATTAAAGTTATCAAATGTTCCTGTTGAGAGCCCAGGAATTATGAGTTGAACAGTAAAGCAAAAAAACTCTCCGAGCTTGCGATTATTGGAAACTGGGTCTCGCTGTCTCTGCATGAAATGGAGTTTGAAGCCTCGAAGTACTTTTCCATGGAGTATAGGTCATTTAAGGAGAATGATTCTTTAGATGCCTGCGGAGGAGGCTGTATAGCGCTCACTTATCTATTCAACTAAAGGACACAAGTTGTATAGGGAACAAAGAAATAGAAGTTGAAATCTTTCTAAGTCTTTTGTCGAGTTTATCACTTATGCCCCTGTATACGTACGTATGGGGTATAGTTGCGTGCGTGTTAATCTCTATTTTTACCATTTCATGAAACCCGTATACAGAACGCTGTTTACAGCCGGTAGAGTTACAGCACATAAGATCAATTGTAATTTTACTATTCTTCTAAAACGTCTCAGCTGTAATTTGTGAATATCTTTCAGTGTTAGCATTTCTAATTATATATATTATGTATTAAACTCGTTATGTAATAATGCAGCTGCTGTGATGTGCTGTATTCTCAAAAGCGAAAATCTTAAAAATTTATGGTGATTTTTATGCAGGAATAAAACACTATTGCTCTTGTTTCTCAAAGTTGTCGGCTTTTGCACGCGTGAAAGATGACCGATATGCCCGGGCGAGGAGTAAAATACAGTGAACGCTCTAAAGCGGACACTTGGGGCCAATTTATTGTCCGCTTTAGAGAGGTCTAATCTGACACCCATGCAGTCGACTAAATGACAACTAAAGTTTTATTATTGTAAAAAATATTCACTACCATGCAGGAATATATACAGTCATTAAAAACACGTTGAACAGAGCAAGTATGTTAATGCTAGACTGATGCAGTAGTGTTCATAAAATTTTCTTATTTAGAATCATTTATTATCTAGAAATACGGATATTAGCATCCAGTGTCCGCTTTGAGAAGTATTTTGAACCAAAAAACACAGGAAACAAGTGTCTGCGTCCTCCTTAGAGAGGGGTCTGCCTTGGAGAGAGTTTCTTTATAGAGAAACAAGTGTAAAACGGCAGGGACCAAATTTTTTGTCCGCCTTACGGGGTGTCCGCTCAGAGAGAGTTCACTGTAGTGTCAAAAAACCTATATAAAAAGATTGTTGCTTGACAATTTTGGACGAGTATTTTTGGGAGTTTTATAATTAGGTTATTTTAAAAATATTTTTCCCTCCTCTTTTGCTCCTTTGAATGATTAAGCAAACTTGCAGATTTTTCCAAATATTTTTGTGTGATGCTTTGATTATAAAATAATTCGGTAAAATACTCTGGAATTTGTCGTGACGATAAAAATATTAAGCGGACATTGTGCGCTGCTAAGCTAAGGGTTAACATACTGCATGTTGAAATTATTTTTTGACATTTCCGTTCAAGAGTTTTCAAAGTTTTATCAGATCTTTGTAAGTTTTACTTACTTTAAATTTTCCAAGAATTTGGGCGTCCCCTACACTCGAGCTTTAAAGTTTTATTGAGATTTTTGCTATTGCAAGAATTTTGGCATTTTCTTTGGAAATTGCTTACAAAATTCAATTGGTTTTGGGGGTTTTATACTAACATTGCTAGTAGTTTTAACGGAATGAACGCAAACTCTTCAACGTAATTTATTTGGCACGACGTAGGTCATTGCTGAGATCAATGACGTATGACTGCAGGTGTAAGGTGCGTATGACAACCCAGGGGCCGGTTGCTCGAGCTTATGCGGTGGATAGATAAGTCAGAATTTAAAACACTCCCACACACTTTCTAAAACTTTCAAGTCAATTAAAACTAAAAAATTAAAACTTTATGTAATTAAACTATATGGGTAAATGCGTAACTATTGTATTCGGTAAAAAAATTTTCAATTTCATTATTCAAGGAATACAAAATTACGATTTCTGTTTTGAACTTATCCACCTTCTAAACTATGAGACGCTCAAAGATTTTGCGCGTTTTTAATCTTTATCACAACCCAGTTCATCGTTTTATAATATAGACCTGAAATCACCCTTCATTAATGACCAGCTGGTGGATGAATGCGTCCGTTATTAAATATAATGACTTGTGCAGAACAAAAAAAATGTGCATCAAAACAGGGATAAAGGATTTATAGCCCACTGGGCAAACATATTAATAACATATTAAGTAAATGCATAAATATCTTTTTGTTGCGTGTTTGTAATTAAAGTTCGATGTACAGAATATTTATATACATGACATAATGCATATCTTTTTGCTTTCAACAGTAACGTGCTTCTTATTCTTGTTCGTCCAAATAAATTATCTGCAAACTTTCCGTCCACTATACTAAGAATGCCCAAAATCTTTGCATAAAATCCAAAAATCTCTTCAATTTTTGAGGCAATCAAAAAGAATGCCTCGGAGCTTGATTGTGTTATCCTTATTCTAGTGCACAGTAGTTGCCTGGATATAAGAAACAAACTGATTTGGGGTTCCGAATCCTTCAGAAGAATATTATTATAGCTATTTCGCTAGTTTCGCTTTCTGCTGTATTCTAAGTATTTTAACTGTTTTACTGAATGGTACATCTATCATGACTATCCCAATTGAAAGAGACATATCTTATTTTTTTATTTTATTTTTTGTGAGCTGGCGGTATCCTATGTTTTCAAGCAATTTAATTGGCTGCGTGAGCGGGCAGTTTTTTACGATATCTGACCACGGTCAACGGGACGATTTTTGCAACCAACTAACTTACCAAAAAGTGAAAATAAAAGGGAGAAACTATGTAAAATGCACTCTGATGAAGACGAACGCAGCGAAGGCGCGTGTTATTACTCGGAGGAGGACGGCTCCGGCACAAGTAAATGGGTTTTTAATAAAAATGAGAACGCAAATCCTTGTAACAATGAGCAAGTTGATAGCAATTATTTGAATTTGCATTAAAAAAATAAATACGTTATTTGCCAGTTTTGGCGGTCAGGTGGTAAATAACATATATTTCTTATCTCATTGTTGTCTTTAGTGAACTTGGTCGTTGGATTTGTTTCATTGCCATGTCACTGCTGCAATTGTCAGTGAAATTCCTGGAATTGTGTTAGAATCGATATCTTAGGGCAAGTTGCAACCATCCCTATAGCATGTCTTCATCAGCATTGGCTGATGTCAGGGTTGAAAGATATCTGGTTTCTTGCATACATTGTGTCATCGTGATCATGTACAAAAAAAACAACTTCCCACTTATGTGTTTTCTTTTTGATATTTTATATTATCTGTCTTTTTCTTGTGGTTTAAGGTCAGCGCTGTTTTTGCAACAGCATTAGCCGCCATATTCTTTGCATGTGTTACGGAAATCCTCTTTGTTCTCAGAAGAAACATGAACCATAGGTCTGGTAAGGGCTTATCTATGGACTATTCAGCATAGTTGTGTAAAAAGAGGTGATTTTTGAATGAAATAAAGCGAGTAAAAAGTTGTTTCTTTGTTGTTCTATGTTCCTTATCAGGCTACCCACCTACGCTCTTCCCACTCTCAAGCCGGCGAAAAGGCAATCTCGTTAAACAGACTGTATTATTAGTTAGTCTGAATTCCTCTCATAATTCGCTGATTTTCTTTTTCACCATGTCTATTGAGAAAGGAAGCCATGAAGATGATGAAATTGTTGTCCCAGAAGAAAGCACAAAGCTAGAATCTTTGTAGTTTTCATTCAAAGAAAGAATGGAATTGAACTCTTCAATGTACTCTCAAACCCTTTTGTAATTGAGCTGTTTATTTCTGAAGAGGTGAAGCTAGGAGTTCTTGAATTCAAGTCTTTTAAGGTGTTTCATATGAGGAAATTTTGAGCGTTGTTTTGTCTTCCCTCCTAATGAATTTTCTTTTTCGGCGTGATTAATTATAGTTATATATATATATAGTTAGAGAGAAATGAAGCATTGAAACTTATCAAATCTTCTTTTGGACGTTTCTAACAATTTTACCAGAGGAAAATGAAGCTTTGAATTGCACTGCAAAGTACCGCCTGCAACACACATCGGTTATAATATATCCATTTTAAAATTTAATCTAGTTCTAAGGCAACATGACGACATCTAACCCACTGACACTTTTCCTCTGAAAATTGTCCGAACTACTCCAATCCAATTAAAATGGCTCTTCAAAATTTTGGTGAAACAGTTAAGTAGATACATTGGGAAAGTTAAAAGGTCAATACAAAGAGGGTAGAAGAAAACTTATAGAATTTTGGTTTAGCAAACATATGAGGTGCTTTATATAGCGATGTTGAATATTTTGCAAATATCATTCAATGGTAAATGTCAGAGCGATTTACTGCATTCTACAAGCTTGCAAGACTGGTATTGTTTTTGGAGCGCTATAAAATAGCGTTATAAATAGCATCTGAAAACAACTCGGTGCCCGAAATTAACACTTGCATTTACACTTATAAGTTAATTATTGAATTAGTTTGGTAACGAGTCTTGCTTTGTTCTGATCAGAACTCATGACATACAATTGACCATAACGCAAAAGATGACGGATGTACACTTTACCAGCATGCATTGCGGTCGGGAATCGTTTAAAAAAGCGCAGTGATGTCTATTAATAGGCAGGCATGGTACAAGACGTTATATTTCTCGTTGTGTTACAATTTTATAACATTAGGTGTTTTTGTTGTCATCTTTTTTCACTCATTTGTACTTTTAGCCTGCAATGCATTCTGGTAAAATGTAAATGTCGCCATCTTTTTCGTTTTAGTCAATTTTAATAACTCTTTCTTTTTTCAGTTTCACAGGTATTTAAAGATTTAGATTTTCTTGGTTGGTACACTACAGGCAATGCTGCGAATGAAACTGATCTAAAAGTTCACCAACAGGCAAGTCAATACTCTATTCCTATACCTATACTCACACACAGCACGAGTTTCATAAACACTATAAAGCTTGTTACGAGTGACAAAGTTTGTTTTAGGGACGGCACAGTCAGTTTTTTAGTGTCGGTGTAATGCTGCTTTTCTATATTCAGATGTGTCATATCAATGAAAGTCCTGTTTTACTAAAACTCAACCCTGTGACGGGCAGGACGAATGAGGTAGGTGTATCGAAACCAGCGTTTTCAGTGTTTATTAAAAGTGAATATCTCGGGCAGTTGCACGAACGCCTTTGCGCTGTCCAGCGAAGCTTGTGAGTTCTTCAACCTCACTAACCTTTTTGAAAAACTTTACGCCTTGTAATTTGGAACCAAATAACATGTTGTAACTTTCTATCCGTTAAAAATCAAACGTAATGTGAAGATAAAACGTTAAACGGGCAAAGTTTAAGAAGGATGGAAAAACTGCTATTGTTTGTATTGTAGCTACTATACGAGCTCCGAGATTTATACCACCCGTCTCTTGACGCTATAAGCTATATTTGAACAATTTCGATTTGTATGTTTTCTTTTCAGCTACCTATCAATATGTACGAATCGGTTATCGACGTAGATGATGGCAAGGTCAGTTAGGTTTAGGTTTCTCTAGCTATAGGGTTAGGATAAACTTTGATGCATATGGGCACGTCCGACTGTAGTACTAGTCAATGCAGATGTTGTCTAAAATCTCAGCAACGTGAGAGCTCCTATAATCTGCTATGATTTTACGTTGAAACGTCTCGCGTATTCAGCTACCTGCAGAAATCTTTTCAACTTGGGGCTTGATATTCAACTGCATGAATGAGTGATGAGTAATTCGACCTTGCGCCTCTTTTGGATGATAGCCTCATTATGTACTATTTCAAAAACGAGTCCAAGTCTTTGATCAAGGTATCAAAACACGAGAGAGAAAGCAATAAATATCTTGAGCCTTCGCATATTGCTGGATACCGTGATGACTAACACAAGTTAAACTCTATATAGTTTAATGCTTTATTGTTTGAAAGTCAATTCACGTAAAGGCCCGTTCACACGAGCGAATTTTGATGCGATTTTTCTCCTCTTAGCGTATGTGATCGAGAAGGTTGGCTGGCGAGTCGATTAGCAAAATTGTTAGAACAAGTATACTCGTCAGTTATCCACTCTTTCACATCGTTTAACACGAGAAAAATCGCGTCGAAAATCGCCCGTGTAAACGGGCCATGAGACGATCTTATTAGTCCGAATTCTCTTGAATAATTACCAATTTAAGAGGCGCTTATAAAGAGTAAGGGCTTCACGGTGCAAAATAGTGTATGAATATGAACTATAAAATACAATAAAGACTTCGGCAAAAGTCTCCGAATTTTGTCGTCGATGACTATTGTCCTACTACTTCTGAGTGTAAAGTGGGTTAACCTGTCATACACTTTTGTTGCTATAGACGCGGATGTTATTCGTTGAATTGCCTTTCACTTTAGCCACTGAGGAGGCAGAAAGAATTGGTGTCGACCATGTTGCGAAAATATCATCAACAGGAATTGTTGAAGGTTCCGGTAAGGTTCTATAATATAAAACAATCTTTTCGATCGTGACACGTCCAGTATAATAGGTTGCGTCTGAGAACCCTTCGTCTAATATTCTTGGGTTGCATATGACGTCATGAATTTGATTACGGGAACAATTCTAAATCGAGACACATTCATCGGAGTGAGTTTATTGTTCACTGTATGTGTTGGAAGTGTGCTTGGTAGCAGGTATGCGCAATTTCTTATCATTTGCTCCCTCCTGTGCAGGATACACGTTGACACATATGAGGTTGACCCCCACCCAATTTACTATGAAAAGCGCGTCATGAAATTCACTGATTGCTTTTCCGCTGTGTGCAAAAGTCACAACCAAAAATCCGAATCACGTAGTGCCACACGGACTAAGCAACTCGACGGTTGACGCTGAGCAAAATGATCCAGTTTTATCTACTATCTTTTCTCATTTGAGTAATTTTCCTCTCTTCGCCCTGCAGTATCTTGACTGGGAATACGCAATAGAATTATAGGCAATGGAAAGGAAATGTCAAAATTGAAAATCTTCCTCATGATTTTGTTGCCATATTCTGTATTGAAGCCATGATCAATGTATAAATTTCAGCTTCTGAACATTTGATGTCAATGTACAACTCCATAAAGATGCTGCACTCGCGAATTAAGATAATCATGGAGTATACTAAGGCAGTTCAACGTGGTACGTCGTTTTCTAGTGTTCTTCCAACTTTACTATACGGAGCGGAGACCGTTCGAGAAAGCAGTGTAACTGTAGCAAAATGGTAGTGCATTATCAACAAATAGTTTTGGAGTATATTTGGAAATCTATACCGGTAGAAAGAAAATAATTTTGTTTTATTTGTACGTTTTTACTATTCTAGGGGAGTTAAAATCAAATCACGAAATAATGCGCGATATTCTCAGTCTTACGCAAAGACTCCCGGTTATGACAACTGAAATGTTTAAAAGTGATTTTTTTAATGTAAGTGTACCGCAGTTTGCTATATCATACGCTCAACATGCACTGCGAAATTTTACATAGAACTCTTAGTCTTTACTGACGAACGGTTGGTCGTCTTGGAGCAAGTATATATTCAGTGTTCACTAAACTTGTACTTATATCAGTAATCGTTTGAGGTATACACCATGTATATTTATTATTGTATATTTATTATTATTTATTATTTATTATTTATTATTTTTTATATTTATTATTTTTTACATGGTGTATACCTCAAATGATTACTGATATTGTTGTTTCGCCATGCAAAACTACAAAAAATCTTATAAACTTGTACTTGTTTAAATATTAGTTTGAGGATACACTACGTATTGTTTATTATTGCATAGAGGTAGTGTATTCTCAAGCGTGGTGTATCCTCAAATTAATAATCATATTGTCGTTATTGCCATGCAAACTGCAAGAATCTTGTGCTTGTTTGCATCTATATTCTTGAAGTACACCGCTTGGTTTCTCTTTATAAAGCGCCGAGAAGCAGATACAGTGACATGCCAAAAGTTTAAATACACTGATCATTTTTGGGAGGAAATGACATCTTCTCGTAAAATTACAGTTAAGGCTCATTTTTAAAAAATATTTGCATATTCCACATTATTTATGTCAACATTATTGATACAAATACCATTTGCAAAGAGAGCTCCTGTACAATGGGAGAGCCCACTGGTTGAATTCAAGCCAAAAAGAACAGAGATGATCATGAAAGCAAATAACTTCCTACTAAAGATTAAAAATTATCTAGCAATGATACATGTTGTGTTTATGTGTCGTACATGCTGTCAAAAAGTATAGTGTATCTTACGTATTTCAATGTTGAACAAGTTTTGTGAAAAAAGGTAGTGGAATGTCGCATAATATTGAACTTTTTAGGCTTGTATTTAAACTTTTGGCAAGTCACTGTTTGTTGATTCAGTACTAGTTTCTTGTTGTATCTTTTTGTTCAGCAATGTAACGATGTTGTTTTAATGTCATATCTTGCAACTATTACGAAGGGATGTAACACAATGAATGAGGTAAGTATTGGTTAGTTTGGTACACAGGGTATCATCACCATGTACTATGTGTGTACCATCCATTGCGCGGTCTATCATTCAAACCAAAAACGTTGAAACTCGAACTAGTTCTCAAAACTTTTGTGAATTGATCAATTTATATTTCATATCATGCACGTATATTTTCGTTGTTGCATGTCTCATGTTCATATGTTGTTTGTTTCTTTAGTTTATCACAAAGTTCAACGTTGTATATGATCGTCATGGAGTTGGTCGTCGAATGAGAGGACTCTTTTTTTGATCACTAATTTCATCGTTAAGTAGCTTCAGTTGGCATGCAAAATCTCTTTCTGCATTGTTGGAACGACAAACTTAAAATTATTGCCAAATAAGGGAAGGTAACTTGGACACGAGTGCTATAAATACATTCCTGCGTATTCAAGAGGAGAAAGTGCATCTAACACATGATATTGAGGGGAAAGTGATGTCAGATTCGTTCTTCATGTTCTTTGATTATATATGTCCTCTTTGCGAGTGTCAAAAAT
This sequence comes from Phenganax stokvisi, assembly GCA_025400075.2. Classification (NCBI taxonomy): domain Eukaryota; kingdom Metazoa; phylum Cnidaria; class Anthozoa; order Malacalcyonacea; family Clavulariidae; genus Phenganax; species Phenganax stokvisi. Next base: position 12,633 of record JAODVQ020111709.1, read on the forward strand.
CTGGCACTAGAGCTAGAGCATTGTTTTGCCTTGAATAAGTTGGTTGCGTGCATGCATGCATGAATTGCTGAAGCCAACGGAGACAAATGGTATTTCATCATGGAATGACTGAAGCAGTTAAACATACTACTGACAACGTTTATTTCGCTAAATACATTCATTAATTCTCTTACTAAATATACAAGGCAACCATTACACATGGTATATGTGTTCTTAGTAAATGTAGGATAAAATTACATGAACAAAGAAAATATGGCCACAACATTTTCAACCCCTCGTCAAAGATAGAGTTTACGTCCTGTTTCTGCACTTTTACTGCAAAGTATTGTAGTAAGCTTATGCACGGAGAAACTTGAAAGCTTTAGCTGGGCTCTCCTTTTCTTACGAACGATGTTCATATGAAAAACGTGTCAGGTTTGGGATTTTGATTAGCGTATTCTCCTCTTTTTGCATATGAAGGCTGACTTTTACATTCGCTTTGGTCAACACAACTTGTTATCGGACTGCATGCTTGAACTCGTGTTAGTTTAAGTACGGCTGCTATATGTGGTAATTATTCCACAGATTTTTGATGTATCATTGAACTATATGTTGCTACTTCTCGTTCTTTAGTAATCTCTGATTAGATCTCTAAGATTATTTCGATTGCAAAACAACAAGAATGAATATGACTGCCCCCAAAATAACTCAATTCTAGCCTGATCTTTCCTATAAGGGTTGATTGAATTCGTGGTAGGACATCATTCCAAGACTGGTCATTAACACATTTCTCATTGAATCCTGGATTCTCGTGTTTATTTTTTAGTGGCAAGATGCATTTCCACTATTAATCGGGCGGATTGCAAAATTTTAACAACGATACTCGACATTTCTTACTCGTTGTTCAATCATTGAGCCCGTTTTCCACTAGGCGGAATTTTCCGTGCGGAAAATAAAACTAGCAACGTGATTGGTTCGCTTGGTTCGCTTACGACTTTTTGGCGGCGAGATATATTGCTGGCCAATCAGTTTGGTAAATTTATTCTCAGCGCGGAAAATTCCGCCTAGTGGCAAACGGTCTTTATAAATTATAATCGTTCCCCAAATTGTTGCCGGAAATGTGCTCACGTGACGCCTGACTACTTTCGTGTCATCTCAAACACGAAGTCTAGTGTATACTGAAAAGTGATGTATTTATAACAAGCTGCATAACAAGCTGCTCTTCCTTGTTTTTAACATTGATTTAACTTTCGAAACGTTTAAAAACGTCATTGCATGCTTGTATTTGAGACACAACTGTGAATCTTTCAGGAGCACGTCAACGTTTAGCACGTTGATGTATGTTTCCAAGACTTATTTTAGAACTGCACAAATTTTGCCCAAACAAGAAAGTGGGCTTGAATGTTGATTACCCTTTATATTATTGCTGTTCTAACGTCTTTTTTGCCCTGTCGATTACGGGTTTTTTGCGGTCGTCAAGACGAGACCTACAATCATTTTCAAAACTGGTTGGGACACCCGCAAAAAATTAGTTAAATTACGCTGCTCAGCTAAGAAAAGTTACTTTTTCGTAACTTCCCCCCTCTCCCCCCGTTCAATCTTGTTTTTATTTGAAAACGAAAGGTGCACGCATAACACAGCCGTATTTTTTCCACAACATTGAAAAGGGGGGGAGCGGGGGGAGAGTTTTTCGACATTACGGCACCGTGCAGTTTGGTTAAAAAGTCTTAGCTGACTTTTCATTTTCGCCGAAATGCATGTCAACGTATTTTTACGCTAATCTGCTCTGACCTTTAGCTTCTCTCTGTATCTATCACCACACTGTTTTACCAGTTCTAAAACGAAGTCTTTAATGAACAGATAAATCCATTTCCATACGTCATTATTATATTGGTTGAAATGCAACTTACAAACAACTTATTGTTTCTATTTGCATGAATCGTCAAGTATACTCAGACTTTAAGTGCAGCTTTAGCAAACCACCTTCAGCGAAAGTTCCTTGCCAGAAAATTGCTCTTTGATCAGTTTCTTAAAAAAGTCGTTCTATATTTCGCTGTACCCTCTGATAAATATGCTACAAATTACACGCGCCTTGTTTATAAATAACTTTAAGAGTTCATTCAATATTTTTTTTATTATTTTAATAAATAATTGCAAATGTGTAAGGCCCGGTTTACACTGTCAAAGTTTCTGTGATCAAAGTGGAGATTTCGGATTGGTAAATCATGAGTTCTTAAGGATTTGCCAAAAATATTTAAGGGAACTAATTCAGGGCTCAACACTGAACTACTTCACTGTGATATTTCTTCCAAATTTTTCAAAACGTACAATTTCCCTGTGAAAAATTCCTACTTTGATCACAGAAACTTTGATAGTGTAAACCGGCCTTAAAACTTGTCTTCTTTTCTAGCTTTTTGTTAGGTTAAAAAATTTTGAAATAAGGGAAACCCGCATGAAAGTACTTGGAGCCTTGGAGCAATTGGTCGAAAGTTCATTCCCTCTAAAATTGCTAACTTGTTGCTAACATGCTGAACTCTCAGCATACCAAGTTTGTTACAGAAGAGTGAACAGTGGGTTGTTCTGTGTACGGGGGAGGATTTTCGAACTCATCACATTCGACTGATTGTTGAGGTTCGTAGTAAGTTGGCTGTAATCGTTGATTTGTGCTTGTCATTATTTGGAATTCGTAATTCGGGATTTGAAGTGCCTGATTTGCCGTTAATTCAGTTGGATAATTTGGCTCTTGTACCTGGTGATTCTGATCTGTGCTTGCAGTTGGTTGGGTTTGGTAGTTTTCGACGACTGGTATGTAGCGATATCGCTCCCTTCGACGTCGTACTATCAGACTTGTCTGTCCATTTCTGTTGTAACGAAATCTTAAGGGCCAGTGACGACACACTCCACATAACAAGAAAAGGAGAAACACGCCAAGAATAACACCAAGAAGACCCCCAATAAGGACCCCAAAGTCTTCTTCAGGATCACTTGAACTGTAGTTTGAACATGATTTGCGACAAACGTTGTCATTACAGCAAGTTTGATGTAACCCTGGACATTTATCATTGTCTGTGCACAATGACTTTGCACTAGCAACTACAGTGATTAACAAGATTCCAAAAACACGCAACGACAACATTACTCATAATACTGCTTGCAGCTTGTTTCGTGGTTGTTACAGGACTTTGAACTGTAACAATGGGCTACTTTCAAGTTGGGGGCGGACATTAGATATGCCCATCCAGGGGTGGTACAGAAATGCAAAGAGTGCGTAACTCCAGTACCTTTGTTTTTGTTAGTTCTTTTAAGAACAGACCCCTGGCCGTGATGAACGTGTGTTTTTTTGGTTTGCTGGGTCGTGTGTATATAGAGTGGTGTTTGTATGACAAGCAGCTTTTAGCCTTAGGTGTCTTTTAACAGTAAATATGCTTTTAAACGGGTTCCTAAAACACGCGTTCGCTTATAATTATTTGAGATAAATTGGTATGTCATGGTCTCTTTCTTTCCAAGAGGTGTTTTACATGAACACTTGACGGGCCAACGTGTTTAGAATCTGCTTGAATACTGTACAAAGTTTTCATCAAGTGAGACGATTTGGCAGTTAGCCGATCGCTAGTTGCTCTTGCAACTTCCTTGAACTCAATACAAACTTGCTGAGAACGTATTGCTTCTATATTGTATATTCACATGAAATGCTTAGACTTTAAGTGCATCGTTGACAAACCACTTTATAAAAATTCCTTTCTAGAAAATTCCTTCTAGATAGCCAGGTTTCAACGTCATGCAACGTCACTACGAAAGTTTTACAAGCCCACATTGTTCAGTACGTAAACGATCTGGTTCAAAACTTCATTTATAATACGCTTTTTCATAAGTCTTTTT
>JAODVQ020111814.1:0-16484 GCA_025400075.2 Phenganax stokvisi
GACATATCTTCACTTTGTAGAGTTTTTTATGGCGATTTTAGCGGTACCTGTTTTACAACTATTGGGCACGTAGAACGTGAGTTATTAGCATGGGAAAGTTATAGGTCAAATTTGACCTATATTGACTTGCGCTGTCGCCAATGAGTTAAATAAACGTGCATCATAAATCCAAAAAATAATGATAATGAGTGTTTTAAATTGGCTGTAACTTTTGCATTATTTGGAAATAATGATAAGAAAAATCCAAATAGAATCACGAATTACTTCAAAGAAAAATCAAAAGAGCTAAATTGGAATGGTATCGAGTTCCCCATGGATTTAAATAACATCGATAAATTTGAGAAAAATAATCCTGAGAATAAAATTAACGATTTTGGTCAGAAGGAAAAAACCATATTTCCTCTTAGAATCACGAAATTTATCAAAAGCACCAAAAAAATAATAAAACTTTTACTACTAAAACATCAACATTACGCCATGATAAAAAACTTAAGTAGTCTTATAAAATCTCAGTTAACTAAAAACAGTAGAAAAACATATGTTTGTGATTATTGTTTTAATTATTTTGGAAGAGAAGATCAACTACAAAAACACTTAGAATATTGCTCTAAAGAAGAGCCCGTGGTTATTAAAATGCCTAAAGAAGGGGACTTTATTGAATTTAAAAAATATCATCATCAAAGTAAAGTGCCTTTTGTGTTTTACGTAGATTTTGAATGTTTTCTTAAAAAGATAAATAAAAAAAAAAGGAAAAGTACCACTTTATATCAAGAACACGAGCCAAGCGGTTTTGGAATATATTTGAAATCTTTTGATGAAAAAGTACACCCCTCGAGTTAATAATTTATTACAAAACAGATGAAAAAAAGGATGTTGCACAAGTCTTAGTCGATAAACTCGAAGAAATTACAAAAGAGCTTCATCAAAAATTTAAGTTTCCTAAGAAAATTATCTTTACAAAGAAAGATTAAAAAGACTTTGACGAGGTAAAAATTTGTCATATTTGTGAAAAAGAAATTTAAACGAGTGATATTAAAGTGAGAGATCATTGTCATTTTACGGGAAATTATAGAGTAGTTGCTCACGAAAAATGTAATATTCGATTTAAAAAGCCAGACTTCATCCCCGTATTTATTCATAATCTAGAAGGTTATGATAGTCATTTATTCATAAGAAACTTGGGAGTATCAGCAGGTGAAATTAACTGTATAGCAAAAACAGAAGAAAAATATGTGTTTCAACAAAGAAGTCGTCGTGAACACGTTTTTTTCTGATAAAGAGAAAAAAGAAAAACAAGTTAAAAGAAAATTAAGATTTTTAGACTCCTTTAAGTTCAGGCCTAGTTCTCTAGACTCGTTAACAAAAAATCTAAAAAAATTCCTTAACTTATAGTTTATTTTTTATAATCCAGAAAAGAACGAATTATTAAAAAGAAAGGGAGTATTTCCTTATGATTATATCGATAATAAAGAAAAATTATTAGAAAAAGAACTTCCTCCTTACGAAGTTTTTTACTCGAAATTAAATAAACAAAATACAAGCCAGGAAAACTATTCCCACGCGAAACTCGTTTGGGAAAAATTCGATATAAAAACTATTGGGGAATATCAAGATCTTTATCAAAAAACGGACATACTATGACTTGCCGATATAATGGAAGAATTTAGAAACACGTGTATAAAAAATTATAAATTAAATCCTGCATGTTATTATATGAGTCCCGGTTTATCTTGGGACGCACTTTAAAAAAAAACAAAAATACAATTAGAATTATTACACGATCCTGATATGCATTTGATGATAGAATATGGAATAAGAGGTGGAGTTAGTATGATCGTAAAAAGAAAGTCGACCGCAAATCATAAGTATTTAAAATTTCATAATCCGAGAAAACCTAGTATTTTTATCAGTTATTTAGATGCAAATAATTTATATGGATGGGCCATGAGTAAAAAGCTTCCTACGCATGGATTTAAATGGATGGATGAGAAAGAAATTAATGATTGGGAAAAAGCTGGGGAGGAAAATCAAGGATGTATTTTAGAAGTGGATCTGGATTATCCCGAAGAGCTTCACGATCTACATCTGATCTTGCTTTAGCTCCAGAAAAACAAAAAGAAAAATTAATGTCTTCTTTAGCTTTTAAAGAAAAATATATCGTTCATTACTCTGCTTTAAAATATTATTTAGAAATGGGCTTAATTTTAAAAAAGGTTCATAGACGCATTAAATTTAAAGAATCAAATTGGATGGCACCTTATATTACTCAAAACACGGAGCTTAGAAAAAATGCAGATAATAAGTTCGAAAACGATTTTTTTAAACTCATGAACAACTCCGTTTTTGGTAAAACCATGGACAATTTAAGAAATAGAATAGACTTACAATAAGTAAGAAGTTATGAAAAGGTGGAAAAAATGTTTAATAAGCCTTTGTTTAAAAGATGTAATATATTTAACGAAAATTTCGTGGCCGTTCACATGCATAAAAAAAATATTCTGAAATAAACCTATTTTCATGGGAATGAGTATTTTAGATATTTCAAAATTATGTGTTTTTAATTTTCATTATGATTATATAAAGAAAAAATATGGAAAAAAAGCAAGATTGCTTTTCACTGATACCGATTCTTTATGTTATGAAATCGAAACAGAAAACTTCTACAAAGACATTTCTTTAGACGTGGAAGAGTGGTTTGATACCTCGGAATATCCAGAAAATCATCCGAGTGGAATTCCAACCGGAAAAAATGCAAAAGTTCCAGGATTTTGGAAAGATGAGTGTTGTGGAAAGTCTATAAAACAATTTGTTGGATTAAAATCGAAATGTTATATTTACATTTTGGAAAAAGACACGGAGCGCGTTCAAGAAACCCTTAATATTAAAAAATGTAAAGGGATAAAAAAATCCGTAATTAAAAATGAAATATCTCATAAGGATTATTTAAAGTGTGTAAGAGAGAGAAAAGATATTTATAAAGAAATGAACATTATAAGGTGTTATAACCACGAGCTTTATTCTCAAATTATTAACAAGCTTGCTTTAAGTTTTGATGATGATAAAAGAATCATTTTAAAAAATGGTATAAATACTTTACCTTATGGTCATTATAAAAGCAAAGAATAAATTTAAACTTAAGTATAGAATTATTTTATCCAAATAATACTAAGGGGTCGTAAATCGCGGCCTCCTTTTCTTATAAAGGCAAAGCCACGAAGTGCTTGTTTTATAAGGATTTTTTTTTTCAGACCGGAATTTTTTTGGGCCAGAATTTTTTTTGGACCTGAATCCTGAATTTTTTGGACCTGAATCCTGAATTTTTTTTGGCCAGATTTTGCAGAAAAAAAAGTGCTGACTCAGCAATAATTAATGGGGTGAGAAAGACAAGATTCTTTCAACTCCTTTTTATGTGGATTCGAAGAATGGTGCTTTTAGTCTTAGTGGGCAAAAGCGTTCGCTGATGTTGTTACTGAAACCTACAAGCCTCCAATGGCTAATGAAGAGGAGAAATATTTGAACAAATAAACTCTCCTCATTTTGCAAAAGAAACATGAGAATAAAAATTTAACGCAACGATTTTTCTATCAGTTCGAAATCTATTACTTTTGTCAAAACAACGTTATCGTCCTGTTGATGAATGGTGATGTTGGCGGCGGAGGATCCAGCTGATATGGGACCTCAGTAGAAAAACGTTATATTCTTATCAAACACATGATATGGATATCCACAGTATGTATTAAACTTGTAACCTATCAGTGTTGCTAACAAAAAGCCACATTAAAACTTCTTTAGCCTGGAGTCATATATCGGTTATTCCCGTGGCAGATGAGTATTAGAGAGCTAAAGAAAGTGGGGGTTCTGGAAAACGGACATCGAGCGCAAGTAAACTTGACGTTTTTCACTAATTACGACGCAATGTTCTGTAAACAAAGGAAAACAGAATTGTGGAATCCCAGAAAAGTGCGTACAGACTATAGTAATAACCCTTCGCTGTTTTATGTTTTAAGAAAAACATTGGGTTGTGATAATTGCAAATGTGATTTACGACTAGCAAAATAATATGATTCATTTTGATTGAAGCACAAACAGTCTCAAACACTTAACCTTCTTCCACTAAAATTCCACTGAATGAAAATTACAGGAATAATTTTCCACGGTGGAAATTGAAGTACAATGTTATCCACATCATCTAGTCTGCTTGCGGTTCTAAATAATTTCTCAGATTTTGCAATTGTCTGTGCATAGGCCTGTTAGCTCAGTCGGCAGAGCGTAGTGCTAATAACGCTAAGGTCGTGAGTTCGATCCTCACATAGGCCAGTTGGTACAGCTGTTCATTTTTGTTTTGGAAGTTCTTAATTGATCTCTAAAGCTCTTAAACGGCTGCATCAGGGGGCGAACTGGTTTTAGAGCTTCGCAGGGAACAAATGAGGTAGATTGTCTCAATGCGGATCTGATTCCTAGTTGGAGTCTTGATGGAGTCGATGCATTGTCCTTTCCACAGCAACATTTTAGCAGAACAAAAGTTTACGTTTTTCTCTCCTTCCCTATATGGATGTACAGTGCGTATCAAAAAAATGGTAATCCAAATTTTACAGATTACTATGCATAAAATAATATTTTAAATGACTTCATTTTTGCACAGCAAGAAAGAATAGCCTTTTAGCTTTCCGACCATACCTTACTCCTGTCCATACAAACAGACGTGATCAAAATATTCCCCCCAATGGGAATTCCAAGTAAGGCGTAAAGACAACTGACAGTGCATATTTAATCAATCAAAGAGTTCTTCTGCAGCAAAATTAACATATTTACAAAGTAATTCATTTCAATTAAGAAAGATTTAGGCTCCTACGCCTTCAACATGCCCTCCATTTCTTTCAATGCAAGTTTGGCAGCGTCGAAGCATGCCTTGCACCGTTCTTGTGACCATCGCAGGATCGTTTGCCTAAACGATAACTTTCTGACAGATGCGAGCTTGCAAGTCATTCATGTCAGCTGGAGGGCTGGTGTAAACATTACCTTTCAAACACCTCCAAAGGAAAAAGTCACAAGGTGTAAGATCGGGCGAGCGAGAGAGTCAGTACACAGCATAGTACATCGTGATGACTAAATTACCAAACAACTCTCTCACGCGAGTGGTAAAAGCACAAAGACGATGAGATGCAGCTCCATCTTGACCCACCAAAGATGCCTGAAGGTGCCCCCTGCTTGCACATGAAAATGCTGCAACAGCTGCGGTAGCACATCGTTGTTGAGCATTTGCAAGTAAGTGGCAATGTTTACGTTTTTTTCGAAAAAAAAACAGACCAATTATCTTCCCACTTCCACACAAACCCCGCCAAACTACCCACTTCTACAGGCTGCAACTCACGTCGTAGTTGAAATCTAGAGGGTTTCCTGCTGGAGCATATTCTTGGACGTTGTGCAAGTTAACTTGGCTGTTCATGCAGAATGTCCCTTCATCGCCAATCACGAAATTTCGAAAAAAATTTTCATTTTTCTCGACTTGTTCGGATAACCACCTTGCAAATTTAAGCCGTCTTTGAATGTCGCGTGGTGTTAACTCATGCTGCACATGCATGCAATAAGGATATTCACTAAGATCTAATGTTATTATCCTCTTAAATGTAGCCGACGGTGCGCGAACGCCGTTACGTCTTGCACTGATACAAGTTGGGTGCTCAGCGAGTCGATTCCTCACCAACTCCACATTTTCGGCAGACCTATACCAGTGCAATTTCTTCCAGAATTCTCTTTGTTTCGGTTTTGGCTTGTGCCGTGCCGCCCAAATTTTTGCATGTTGTACCGGATGGTCTTAAGTGCCAAATTTTGCATTTCAGGAAATCTCTCGCAGAAAGCATCACGTGTTGCTTGTAAGCTTCCAGTTTCGTAAAACGTTTTCACAATAAATTTGCGTTGCACAATGGTTAGTTGAGGCATCGTGTTTGTCGAAGGTATGATTAACAAGCAGAAACTTGCGTTGAATTTTCATTTTAGTGATCGTTGATAACTAGCGTTTCAAAGCCTAGTCGGAATAAATTTCGAAGAAAAAGTGTCGAATTCCCATCGGCCCAAAATTATGATTTCGACCAACAATTTTGAACAGACGATTACTTGATCACAACTGCTTGTATTATTATGAGTAAGGTAAGGTCGGGAAGCTAAAAGGTTATTCTTTCTTCCTGTGTAGAAATTAAATCGTTAAGTTATTACTTTATGCGCAGTAGCCTGTCAAAGTTGGATTACCATTTTTTTAATACACACTGGTCAACTGTGTTTTTGTTCCATATTCAATCCATTAATGGGTTATTCCAAATATAAAAAAAAATTGACTTAGGCAAAATGGACAAAATATTGTATAAGAGCTCAAAAGAGCATCATACTGCCACTAAAACTGCCAATTTTGGTTGCAAAATGTTAAAAAAGCGAAAAATATGGCTCTGCAAAATTAAGGAATGGGTCTTTTCCTACTTTCATCCTATTGAATGCCGTAGAACACGACTGCTAACAAGTTAACTTTATTCTCACCTTTTGGTAAAGTCTATGCTCTTGCCATACTAGGTCAGGAACGGATACAAGGGGGGTGAATTGGGTGAATATTCACCCCTCCCCCCTTTTCTGCCTCAAACAATGTAGGAAAAAAGTGCAATAGCTACATCGGCTTTTTTATGCACATCACAATGGTTGCTTCCAAGCATCTCATTTCTGATTAATTAAGTAAAACGCCTGTAAACTATAGTGCATTCCATTAGACTCATCACGGAATGCCTGTTATGCAGGCCGTTTATATGGCTCTTTTAGCATTACAGTAGCTATTTCTATTTTTGATTCCCAAGCATTTAATTTGAACTGTGTTTCTATTTCCGCAATAAAAAACATCAAAATTCAGCGGAATAAATTCAAAAACAAGCAACTATTCAAACATGACGATCTTGTTAACACAACGATATTAATATAGCGCGGTATAAAATGCAAAAGAAATATGCAGAGTCAGATTTCATTTAGTTGGTGATTACCCATGTGACTTTCAACTTAACTGGCATGTCAAATTCCCTGTTACAGATACAACAAAGATACAACACTCCAGTTGGTTGAGTTGACTGTAACTCCCGACAAACATCCCATTGATAAATGACACTGCCTCGATGCTTCCTGGTAATGTGATGAAGCAAAACTTTGAAACTCTAGAGCTCTTTCTTGCATGTTTTACAAGTAACCTTTTCACTGGACTCGTCCCTGACAAAATATTCCGACAAATGCAGTGGTTAATTGTTCTCTCTGTTGCAACTGTCACGCCATAAATGTTATTCTTTATGCCTAATACACTTGCTTCCAGAACTAAGCCTCGTCTTTTCAGTATGTTTTTTTTCTTGTCTTGCTTGATTACTTGACCTGAGTTTGATTTTGCAAGCATCAGATTCAGAAAGTCTTTTTCCAATATGAGTTTTTCATGCCTTCTTAAATTGCTTGACTGAGAAAACACCTTCATGCAAACATTGCATTCATAAGGTTTTTCTCCAGTATGTATTCTTGCATGTATTGCTAAACTGCTTGGCCAAGAAAATGTCTGCGTGCAAACATCACATTCATAAGGTTTTCCTCCAGTGTGTGTTCCTGCATGCCTTTTTAATCACATGAGTAAGAAAAGGTCTTCTCGCAAACATCACATTTATATAGGGTTTTTCTCCAGTATGCATCCTTGTATGTATTGCTAAACTGCTTGACCGAGAAAATGTCTGCGTGCAAACATCACATTCAAAAGGTTTTTCTCCAGTGTGTGTTCTTGAGTACATGAGTAAGAAAATGTCTTCTCGCAAACATCACATTTATAGGGTTTTTCTCTAGTATGCATCTTTGTATGTATTGCTGAACTGCTTGACCGAGAAAATGCCTTCTGGCAAACATCACATTCATAAGGTTTTTCTCCAGGATGTGTTGTTGCATGGCTTTTTACATCACATGGGTAAAAAAACCTCTTCTTGCAAACATCACATTTATAGGGTTTTTCTCCAGCACGTGTTGTTTTACGTCGTTTTAAGCCACTTGACTGAGAAAATGTCTTCCAGCAAACATCGCATTCATAAAGTTTTTCTCCAGTATGTGTTCTCGCATGCCTTTTTAAGTCAAATGAGTAAGAAAACGTCTTCTTGCAAACATCGCATCTATAGGGTTTTTCTCCAGTATGTGTTCTTGCATGCCTTTTTAAATCACATGAGTAAGAAAACGTCTTCTCGCAAACATGACATTTATAAAGTTTTTCTCCAGCATGTGTTCTTGTATGTCGATTTAAACCACTTGACTGAGAAAAATTCTTCTTGTAAACATCACATTCATGAAGTGTTTCATTTTCCAGGGAAGTCATGATGTCTATAGTCAAGAGAAAATTCAAGAAATAATGAACCATCAAAGTCAATCTCGTTCGCAAAAGCGAGCTAAGCGTAAGGAAACTTCATGTGCAGACAAAAGAAATACAATTCTCCTACTAACAGGGTTCTAAATTTCATTAAATATTTTACTGTGAAACATAGGCAGCTTATTTATGAAAGTAAGAGCAAGTCTTGCAAATCTTGCAAACGCGACATGTCCCATCTGGACTGAGGTCATAAATAAGCTTTTAGATACTTGACTTCTGTACAATCAGGTGTACGATGCGTTCTACAGCGCCCTAGCTGAATGCAGTGTTAACGAGTTCACAGACAGAACAACACAAAAGATAGGATGGAAAGGGGCTAGTAATCCTTCCGTGCAGCCGGTGGTTGATATGCAAAGAAGGCATATCAAATGACATTGTACTGAAGCACATAGCTAGCCGTTAAGGAAACCAGCAGCAACACAGTTTAGGCTACAATGCTAAAAATAAATACCAGAACAGCTTGGGGTTCAGGTTAAACTGGTGTTATTTCACTTGTTCCAGACTCTTTTTGCAACTAAATTGGTTGGAACCAGTAAATTGGTTGCACCAGTTGCAACCAAGACGGCAATTTGAACGAATAGGAGTATCTTGCTGCAAACCCTCGTACACGTTCCCAAATAGACAGGACTTCACGCGCAAAAAATCGTAAAACTGTCAAAAAAATCCAGAAGAATGCTTGAGAATCCTGATATACCCATGATAAACCAAGCAATATCAGAAACGTGAAAGAAAGTACCAATATCCATTCGCAATAAAGTTCTTGGTACACGTTGCAGCTTTCAAATCACTTCATGTCTTTTTAAATACTGTTGATTTAGCTGATATTTTATATTAGAAATTTTTGGCTGCGATCAACAAGGCATTACCATTTCTGGTTTGGAAATACCTTCAAAAGCTTCTACAATCACTATGTGAGTTGGACTTTCATAGTTATGTATTCTATGGTTCAGACCAAAGATCACAGCTATAGTTAGGGTAATATAGATTTTAATATATCACATACATGCATTGCAGGCTTTTGCAAGGACGCCGGAACAGTGGGTGCAGGGGGTTCAGCTGCTCATCCTCCCCCTTTGCAGTGAGATGTACGGGGTGCCAAGGTGCCCTTTTGTTTTTCTAGAGGAAATTTTGACAATCACCCACTTGTCATCACAAGCGAGTGATGAACGAGTAAGTGAGTGCAGAAATACCAAGAACGAGTAAAATAAAATATTGTACGCGTTATTAGCTTAAAAGTAATACGTTTTTTACATATACATAACTGAGAACTTTGCCGAAAAACATGACTCTCGTTCAGTGTAGGTATATAGATCATTACAGAAGAAAGAAACTTTAAAAATTGATGAAATCATGCATTTTTTAGGCACGCATGTATTTGTCTACAATCCAAGAAAAAGTGCCCTTTGACGAGAGTAGACTCGTTTAAGTTTACGAAATTCAGCTTGGCCACAGTTGTGAACAATCTGGAGCATAACAAACTACATGCACTGAGACTCTTTTGCCCAGATCGCATCGACTTACTTTCGAGAAAAGGAATCTAACCTTACGACTACGTGGACAGCCTCAACAAACTTCCGCAATACGATTACCATCAAAACAAGAATTTTATTCAAAGCTAAGCGACGAACACATCTCAAACAAAGACTACGCTCACGCTCAAAACGTTTGGACAACACTCGATATGAAAATGATGAGAGATTACCACGACGTATATCTAGAAACAGACGTTCTACTTCTAAGCGATGTGTTCGCCGAACAATTCCGCAAAGTACATATGAAAAATTACGACCTAGATTCAGCTTGGTATTATACTTCTTCAGGTTTAGCTTGGGATGCCGCATTAACATTAACAAACGTGAAATTAGAACTGTTGTCTCAACAAGACATGTACGTAATAGAAAAAGGAGTTTGTGAAGGAGTTTCCATTATCACAAAAAGACACCGGCTGTCACAAACAACAAATATCTTCCAGATTACGATCCAGAAAAACCGAGCAAGTTCATACCATATTTCGATGCAAACAAGTTATACGGATTGGCGATGATGAATAAACTCCCAACGCACAACTTAGCTGGATGACCAGTAAGGAACTTTCAAACTGGGTAGCGTACCTTGTATCTTAGAAGTCGATGTTGAATATCCCACGGACTTACACGATCTAAATAACGATTATCCCTTAGCTCCTGAGAAATTTACGATGGAAAAGTTCACAAACTCGTTACGACCTTGAGTTCTAAACAAAACTACGTCGTACATCATGAGATTCTCAAAAAATATCTGGATAAGGGGCTGGTGTTAAAGAAGGTTCACAAAGGGATACGATTCGAGGAAGCTCATGGGTGAAATCTTAACTCAACACGAACTTGCGAGCAAAATCAAAAAAATAATTCGAAAAAGATTTCTTCAAACTTATGAACAACTCCGTACTTGGGCACAACATGGGAAATATCCGAAAACGAGTAAACGCTATACTACAGACGACCACGAAGCAAATCGAAAAACTCGTCAAGAAACCAAACTTCAAATCGTTCACTGTATCCTTTGAAAACTTAGTCGTCGTCCACATGTATCAAACGAAGATCGTCCTCAACAAACCAATCTACGTTGGAATGAGCATTCTAGATATTTCAAAGTCATTCATAAACGACTTCCACTACGACTATATCAAACCAAAATACGGTGACGCAGCCAGGTTGGTGACATATCCCAAGATCTAGAGAGACTGTTCGACACTAGCGAGCACGAAGTCGATAATCCATACTTTACAAAAGGATTAAATAAAAAGAAGCCAAGTGTTTTCAAAGATGATTGTGGAGGAACACAAATCATGGTATTCGTCGTACTACGTAGTAAGTTTTATAGTTACAGAAAAGAAAACTCAACAGAAGATAAGAAATGTAAAGGTCTGAAGAAGTCCATCAAAGACAAAACGTTAGGATTTGAGAATTACAAAAATTGCTTGTTCATGAGAGCCCCACAGACGCGTTCAATGAATGTCATACGAAATGGAAAACACGAACTTTATACAGAGACGGTCGAACAAATAGCACTGAGTTCGGAAGACGACAAACGGTGTAACGCACCGAATGGAATCGACACGTTGCGCTACGGACAGTAGAAAACGCTAAATCTTTGAATTTGACACAAAGTGCTTGAACGCGAATGTAGTAAAAAAAGTTCAAATATTTACTAGATATATTACAACTCGAAGAACGCAGACTGCTAGGCGTTTCTAAATCCAGGGCAATCATCTTGACCCCATCTAAGAAAATATGGTCGATCATCGGTGGAGAAGTATCGATAGTTTAGGTCTATATCGTAAGCCACGTTTGGTTCCGGTTTCTTTTCTACTTCTGTTTTATAGACATCATCACCAATGACCAAGTTTTCTTTTTTTTCACGAGCTTTTTGAAATTTATACGGGGTAGTACCTAGAGAAACAAGGTGTTAACGCGCTTTTTTATACTAGGAAACGTGTCTTCCCAACCAGTTGTCTCAACAACTTGTACAAAATATAGTTGGGTTTGAACACTCAACCGCGTCGTTTCTTAACACTTTTACTAATAAATAAAATTTTTCGTATAGTTCTTATTGTGATTTGGGTTTCGATAAAAACTCTTCGTGTTGTAGCTACGTACGTTTGAATAAAAAGTAGGTTTCTCAAGTTTTTCTTAATCTTAAAATGGTTAAAAATCGGATCTTGGAACAGCTCAAAAATGGTCTTCCTCGAGATAGAATTGAGTCGGACGTACTCCCCGATGTTTGTAATTTGTCCTAGTTTGGTAGGTAATTTTTTTCGATAACGTAAACGACAATCTTTCAAAACATTCGTTCTACGCTCGTCTTGGTTTTGGATGAATCGATATGAGAATCGATTATGTTCATCGTAAGAAAAATTGAATTTTGTTACTTTTATCGTATTTAGACATTCTTAACACATCTCGAAGTGGTCGAACTCGATAATACGATCGTAGAGGCAATACGAACATTGATCACCTGCTGTTCGAATTGACGTCGACGCATTCTTCGTGGGTTCCTCGGTTTTTTCAAAAAGTTTTGTTTCTCCGTTTTGTATGAATTCATTTTTTGTTTTTTGTTTTGTTCGTTTCGCTCATTGTTTGCTCTTTATTTATATACGTTTACATTTTTTCTTGTTTGTACTCGTTTTTACACCAGACACCGACCTATTATGCAAATTAGATCACCTGACTGAGCAGGACCTGCCGTTTGATAACTACTTATTATCATTAGTAGCTACAACCACATGACACCGTTCGGCATTATCTCCTGTCAAATATCCAGTTTGAAGCACTTTCTTTCAATGACTAGTAAAAACTTTTTGTACTGTTGCAGCTTGTTGCATATTCAGCAGACTTACCTCAAGATGCTCCATCAAGTCTTTCAATTTTCACTGAATACTAGAGTAACTAAACGATAAATCGTCTAAAGAATTCTGAACAACTATTCTGGACTCATTATTTAAATAAGCCTGAAACAGCACCACATGGTCGGCCTAGACTGACTGACTAGAAATCGTATTTACAGGCAGATTAAACGATCACCTCGTAAAAGCATCATTGATACGTGCATACATATCAAAAATAGTTATATTTTCTTACCAAATGGGTACAATGAGTCTGCCTTGGTGAACGCGCTATTCAATGAACAAGACTTCTTCAAAACTTCACTTATTTAGTCGCCATCTTTTTTCTGGAGATTACGGAGATACTTCATTTTATACCAACGTTTGCTAACTGCCACTGACCTGCATAATACGTGGGAGACAACTAACATATATACATCTGGACTGCTTGCTCCCATGATTTTTGACTTAACGCTTGCGTGGTCAGTTGAAAGTCCTGACAGCTGACGAATATGAGAGCATTGTGACATCGCTGGCTTTTCAATAAAGTCAGCAACACTGGTCAGCAGCCGACTTCATGAGTAAACACTATCATAATTTCGGCCATATTGGACCAACGCGTTTTGACGCCAAGTAAGCAGTCCAGGCGTATATATGTCAGTGGTGGGAGTGCGTGCTCCAATCCTGCGCACTATGATAAATCATAATATGTATGTTTCAATGAGATACACTGCCAGGTACAGAAGGCTGATTCCAGCTCAAAGAGTGAAGCCAAACTAGGCGGAAAATGAGTCAATGAATTGTAACTGTACTGGAACGCAAACTACAAAAATAGCACACGAAGATCTCCCACCGTCATGTTTATGAATGGTTTTCCTAAATATGGTTACATCATGATTTAAGACTGGAAAGAAATAGCGATTAATCTTTGCAAATAGAACTCGCTGGCATGACGAAAAATGTGAAAGATAGAATAATGCATAACAATAACAGACAGAAAGAAAAAGAAAAGAGTTTTGACCAGAAAAAAAGCACGTCATGACAAAATTGCTTCGCACATCAAACACAGAAGTTAATCTGAAATAGGGAGTTCATTGCAGTGCTTATCAGTCAAAGAAGGCTTAGGTGGTCGGTTCAAGTCGCGGCAAACGATTGAAGAAGAAATGGCTCATTGCTTGCCATAAAAAGCAACACCACCACCCTGCTCAGAGACACAAAAGTTGGAGAGTGGTCCTGTTCTACTAATTTCTGATAACACCACAATTGTTCATAGTGGCGAAAATGGACAGGTGCACTTTGGGAAAATGTTTTGTGAAAAAATCAAGGAAACCTCTGTCCTGATAAACATGAAACATGGTGGCAGTAGAATCATGCTGTGGGATCAAGTCAGTACTGAAGATATCGGATGTCTTTGCAAATTTGACAAAACGCAATGGAGAACGTCTCTTCAGCTTACCAGAAAATTTCTTTTCTCCAATCATTATATATGCTTCATTGGGATGCTCAAGGTACCTCTATCCTTAAAATCGCTGTGATCATGTCTTTTTGACTGCCAGTGTACAAGCAAGCTTTTAACTAGAACTATATTGAAGCTTTTAACTTAAAAATTATACAATCATTGTAAATGTACAGTAACTGTGGGTTTTCTACACGAATGTAATTACTTTCTTTAGTTTTTTGCTTCTCGCACGCTTGAGCTTCGGATAAGCGCGCTATCTAAATTTATTAAATTATTATAATTATCACTATTATTATTATTATTGAAATGCTTGAAGATTTAAATTTTGACGAGCAGTGCAGGAAATATTTTATTAGGAAAGTTATGAACCTATCCATTAGATCCGCATATTATATATTTTGTACGCGTAGCAAAGAATGGAATAACCCTGAACCAATGTTACACTAATTTTTGTCGTATATATACCTTATCTACCGTAAATTCAAGTTAGACTTTGGTAAACTACCTGTAAAGAGAGGTTTATCAATGTAATAGACACAAAATATTCAAATTAATAAAGTTCCCATTTTTTTTACCCTTTTAACGATTCATTCTACGAATTCCAATTTCAATATTCTTTTGCTTTGTTTGGTTTTGTCTCTGTGGTTTTTGTTTTTGCTAATCTCCCCAACAGTTGGCCCTAAAATTACATCATGACTTGTGTTTCTACTTTGTTTCTCAAATCTTCTCGACCACTCTCTTCGAATTTTGTTTCTAAAATTTCGGAATATATTCTTATTTTTTATATCCTCTGGTGTTTGTCTTGGTACTGCATGGTGATTTTGAATCTTGCGCTGGTTTGTTTTTCGTTCTAGATAATATATCTTGTGTTGTTGTAGACATTGTACCCTTTATCATATAGGTTTTTTCAGGTTGTAATAAAGATGCATCTGGTCCAAATGATCGATAGATTTGAGTGTCGTCCGCGAAACTATGAGCATTTGGAAGATGTCTGTCAATGATCTTAAATAACCATAAAGTATGAAGTATAAATAATACAGGACCAAGCTAGCTTCCTTGTGGAACTTCAGACTCAAGATTCATCCGATCTATGGTCTTTAATTAGAATCCTTTGTTTCCTGTTAGGTAAATACGATGCCAATCAACGTTTGGCATCACCAATGATACCAAAGTCTTCTTCAACAGTTTTCATAAGAACCACATGGTCAATGGTGTCGAAGGCAGCACTTAAGTCAATTTGAACGAGATGTGTGATTTCTCGACGATCCATGCTGAGGAGAATGCCATTTTGCACCTTCAATAGAGCTGTTTCGACAGAGTGGTGATCACGATAGGCTGACTGATTCTCGGAAAGGGGCGCATTTGCAGCACAGTGCTCAGTTAACTGAGAAATAACTACCTTCTCCCCAGATTTAGCAATAAAATTCAGACTACTAATAGGTCTGCCGTTTTCAAAGACACGATCAAGCCCAAACGTTTTCAAGAGAGGTAGTACCAGCGCGATTTTCCAATGATCAGGTACAATTCCTTCACAGAGAGAGAGATTAACAATCATAGCGACCACGGGGTCAGCTCATTACAACAAAGTTTAACCAGGGATGTAGGAATAAGATCCAATTGGCAAGTAGTACTTTTTGAACTAAGGATGATTCTACGAATATTATCCTCAGTCATCGCGTGAAATCTCTCCCATTTTACTTGCGAAGGGTGAAATGGAACATTGGGAGGTTTGATCGATATGTCAATCTTAGACTTCACAAATTCAATTTTTTTATAAAAGAAATCACCAAACTGTTTAGCAAGGATGGCGGGATTATCGTGATCAGGTATCTCATTGCCTTGACGTTCATTGGTCAGGGAGCTCACCACTAGAAACAATTTCCTTCAATTACCAACACAGTCATCAATAAGATTAGATTAATATGTTTTCCTCGTTTCCCTTAATAAGGCACTATAAGCGTCACGGATATTACGATAGGCAATCTTGTCACACTAGAGCCCTGATCTAAGCATAGCCTGTTCCATTTTTCTCCGCTTAGCTTTCAGCTTCTTTAGACTATCATTGAACCAGGGAACAATAAACAATAGGTCGAACCGACATAACTTTCCATTTCAAAGGAGAATGTTTATTAAGAATGGAGCGTTAGGTAATATCATAACATTTCAACATTTCATCAACATTTGACCATGTCTTCCGAAATAAATCAGAAGTGCATATATCAGATTTGAAGGCGTCAAGATCAATCAGT
>JAODVQ020111921.1:0-16484 GCA_025400075.2 Phenganax stokvisi
GTGCTTAGGAAACATGTTCCTCTAAAAGTCTATGCATATTATTTCCATGATTGTCGTTCCCAAAATTTTATGATCAAGACCCCAAAATTTTACGCAACGCCGCCGCGCGATTTAATTTGTGATTTGTTCCCTAACTTGGATGGACATGGGCTGGACTTTATCTTTACTCCACATCTTTGGCTTGATACAAGTAATGTCCTCGATTTTTCGTATGTATTCCATCTGATAATATAATTATCGTATTGTCGTTTGCGCTTAGACATAATTTCTTAAATTCTTCTAAATATATCTCGTGTTTGCTTGACTTTAAGAGTGTCATCGTTTTATAGACTTCTTTATTAAATCGTAATGTAATAAAGTAACCTAGAAATTTAAGTTCTTGATCGATTACGGTTCGACAAACTCCTTTTGCTTTTTTCACTTCTACACCATTATGTAACTTTTTATGTAAGATTTTGGTCTTAATCCTATAAAATGTTTTATCATGACTTGTGGATGTTCGTCTTTAAATTTACCCAGAACGCCTTGATTTATGTTCGTGTTAAACAACGGGTGACCTTCTGTGTATCCACTACTGTCGAACCATTCATTCAAGTGAGGTTTTATTTCTTCGTAGTAGTCTTTGCATCGAATTTCATAGTATAAACTGTCCGTGTCTGTAAGAAGTAACTCGATATCCTTAAACTTTTTCTTAAAGAAGTTATAATGAATATCATAAATATTTAATTTACTTATATCTAAGATGCTAGCTCCAATGTAAATAGGCTTATTGAGGAGACAATTATTCTTATAAAGGTGAATAGCTCTAAAATTACCAAAATCTTTTTCATTGATATAAGTGATCTTATTAAATAACTTTTGAGAAACCTTCGTACTGTTTGTGATGACGACATTACATCGTTTTCCAACATTTTCGATGGTTTTACCTTAAACGGCGTTACACATGAGTTTGTAGAAATCTCGTTCGAATCCTTTAGAGATTTTCTTGAACTTATTACAATGATCGATATAACCTTTCATCCAGTTTGATTCTTTATACTTAACACCACGATGAATTTTCGTGATAATGAGGCCTTGAGCTACAAAGAATTTTAATAACTCGTGGTGGATAATATACTTTTTATTATTGGTCATGGGGATTAACTTTGTAACACCATCGACTTGAACGTGTTCTGCCCCTAAAGGGAAATCGTTGTGATAGTCGTGTAAGTGTCTAGGATATTCGAGATCTACTTCTAAAGTACAACCCCATCCTTCCTCGAGTTTGTCCCAATGTGCCAAGTCTTTTTCGTTCATCCAAGTAAATCCTGCATAAGGGAGTTTATGAGACAAAGCCCAAGCGTACATTCCATTGGAGTCGATTCCTATGATATACTTACAAGGAAGCTTTGGATTATAATCGCTCAAAAATATATGATTTGCTAAAGATTCTCGTTACTAATCGTGCTTACACCTCCGCGTGGATTCTCGAAGAAGAGATGCATGTCGGGATCTGATAAGAGTTCTAATTCTTGTTTTGTGAACTTTAACATGGCTCCCCATGCGAGTCCAGGCGTCGTGAAGAACCATAAAAGATCTAATTCAAAAGCACTTAGACTCGTTTTTCTAAAATATTTGAAGCAATCTGCTAGTAAAGTTGTGTCTAACATGAGATAAAAGTCATGATAATCTTTAAAGGTTTTCATTCCAGCCTTTTTCCAGATAGTCCAAGCTTGATCTTACTCTACTTGAGTGGCTCCTTTTTTTCTTAAGAGACTATAAAATTCTTCTCGAGGAGGAAGACCTTCAAAATCGAGTTTTTCTTTCGAGTCGAACCAATCGTAAGGAAATATAGCTTTTCGTTTCATATATTCCAGTAAGGTAGGATATGACTTTTTCATGGTGGATCGTGAAGCGGGAAATTCGGGTATTTTTTCCACCCAATCCGATAAACAAGAATTCATAAATTTAAAACTATCCAAGAATCTTATTTCTTTCTTTACTTGGACGAGTTTTCCTTCTTCATTTTCAAATTCGTCTACGACTATTTTTAAGGAGAGGCTAATGTAGTTTTCTGTCGTTTGAGGAATAGCGTCAAGTTCACCATCAGACTCTTGAAGAGTTTTTATTAGTAGATGCGCATCGTATTTCGCCAAGTTATGGAAAAGAACTGGATAGAATTTAACTGGATAGAGTTTTCATACTCATGTTACAATTTCTACATGCAGCACCTCTAAATTTTCCAGTAATATGATCATGATCTCTTACCTTCAAATTGTTCGTGTTCGTTTTGTTTAACTCGCTTAGCTTCGTGATGAGTTCTACTTCACATTTTTAACACGTTTTAGCATCATCGTACGTTTTCTTGTCTTTGGGGTTCATGGACAAGGTTTTTGGAAACTTATATTTTTGATACAAGTATTTTACCTTGTTAATTAGATAATTTATGAGTTTCTTAGGTGCGGAACTCTCTTCGGTCGTTGGTTCGTTATCGATTAATATACTTTCTTCGGGTTCGATGTCTGGAACGGTGTTACAAAATCGTATAGCAGCACCACTAGGTGTATGATGTTGCAGTCTTTTTGGATCATTCATAACTTTTTTCGTAAAGGCCTCGAGATCACCATAAAATACGCAAGGACATTTTGTTGTTGCTTCCCATCTCATAAAGCTTATAGTACTTCCTTTTGGAGGAAGAATGGTTTTTACGGGATCTTCTCGACCACAGAGTTCCAAATGTTTATCGAGTCTTTTTTGCGACCAAAAGCCGTGTTGACAATAAATGCAATAGTAATAATTACTTTTTCTTACATAATCCTGTCCACGAAATAAGCCACTTCAGTTAGTAACGATACAGTAATGTTTATTTTTAAGCTCAAAAAGTAACAAGACCTTATAGTCTGGGTTGTCTTGATTTTTCAAGTATTCTTGTGGAACTCTTTTTGTTACGACGGACTTATTATCGAGGGTGTAAACAACTATCCCAAAATTAGGATTATTTTTTTCGAAGTGATGAATATCTTTATCTAGCACCGGAAACTTAATGCCCGTCCAATCGAATCTTTCTGAGTTTTTCCTTACATATTTGGAGATTCTATTTGGATTTTTATTTAGGTTTCCATAAGCTGCGATGGATACAGCCCATTTGAAGCATTGTTTGTCCTACTTCCCAGTAGCTTTATCTATAAAATTATTCATCGGATTAATAAGAATTTGTTTTTGTGCTAACCATAAAGGTGTTTTCACCCAAGTTCCAATTTTATGATCTTGTATTTTAACGAACTTTATTTCAAGGTGCTCTATGCGTCCTACGGTCCAACCCGAACCATGTTTTTGAAATTCTCCAAGATTCTCCATGATCTTCTTAATCATTTCCTTTGTAATATCTTTATGATCATCTCTTTCACGTACGATATGATTTTTACTATGAAATTCGTGAACGTGTTGTTTGCTAATCTCACCTTTTTCGTTATATTTCACCATGAGACATGTTAGTAAAAGTTTTGTCTTATAAGTGCCTGGAATGTCTCTAAGAAAGTTCGATATATTCCAATACTTGAGAGGGTATGTTATTGATAAAATTTAACATGTTATCACCTGGATTCGATCTAAATGTTTGCACCAGATTGTCTTTAGATTCTTTAAGGAGTTTGAATCCGAGGTTTATTTTCTATGATCAATGAGAGTCTTTGCTTGTATTTCGAGGAAATTTTTAGTATTATTATCTCTAATTAGTCTTATAAGATAAAAAATCTTTTTTCTTTCTCGAATAAAATGTTTGGTTCTTATTTTTCTAACTCCAAAAGCCTTAATAATGCGACCAAGTTTTACTTTTTCTTTATCTAAATAAATAAGCTGATATTTCTTTGTTTTAAATTCTTTTTCAATAAGTTGATTAACGATTTCTATTGTCGTCTTGGTGGATTTCATTCTTTTATTATAGGGTTTTTTTTTCAAGAATGAAATCAATTTCTTAAGAAAGTTGATCCTTCTTTTTGACGTACCTCTTAAACAATTTTTCTTCACGTTCTTCGAGACGTTTTCTAGCACGATTTATTTTACACCAAGTGATTTCCATCTTTAAAAGTTGTTTCTTGATGCAAGACCTCTTAGGTTTCTTATTACTCGAAAAAGTAGAACTAGGAGCAAGGTCATAGGATAAACCAAAGTCTGGAATTTTTCTTTTAAGGGTGAAACACTCTGAACATACGATCTTATCTTTAAAGATCACGAGTCGTTCTTTTTTAAACGAACACCAGGGGTCTATTCCTTTAAGAAGTGCTTCTCTTTTTTCTTCATTTTCTTTTTTTCCTCGTTTTTTCCTTTCTCTTTTATATCTTTCTCTTAAGTTATGTGCACAAAAAGGTATTGCTCCTTCCATTTTTACTTAATGAAGAAGAATGTAGAGCCAAAAAAAAAGATTTATTAAAAAATTGAGAATAAAATTACTTTACGATCCAAAAAAATAAAATGAGTGAATTTTCTAAGACTACTTGTGAGACTTGTGGAGAAATAAAGTATACTTTTCTTAAGATGAAAACATGTTTTTGTAATACTTGTGGAATAGAAGTCTTAACACACAGAAAGATAGAGCTTTGTGCTTGTGGAGAAAACGTTTTTTACCCAGAGCATGATAAGCCTTGTGAGAATTGTGGAGAAAGGCTTGGTTTATGTGAGTCAAGTGACAGAGAGGAGGAAACAGATTGTTCTGAGACCTTGAGCGAGAGTGACAGCTCTGAAAATTCTTGGCCCACTTGTGGAAACGAGTAATTAGGAGAAAAAACAATTTCTTAAAAAGATTCAAGGAGAGATTTGATCACATTCTGACGATCATTGTAAAAACCGTGATATTTTTGATAGCTTGCTTCACCATCAAGTTTGTTTTGTATGGAAATACTGATAATCCTTTTTTCTTGTTTGGTTACCTTAATGGCTCGATCACTGACATATTTAGGTTATTATCTTATGAGTTATCTCAAAGATTTTCCCTTCATGGCGATCCCGACTTTAATTACTGCTATATAATATTTAATAAGTTTTACTTTTGCTTCTAGAAAGAGTAATGACCGTAGAGACTTTAAAAAATTTATAACTAACCGATTTTGAGAACCTTACGGTGACCAAAGGTCGTTATAGTTATAAATTTTACAACACGAGGGACAACATTTTTCCTAATCCAGCACTCATCACAATCATCATACCATTTTTCATGAGTTTAATGTAACCTTGCATTTCTTCTAAAGGATGATAATAATGCTCGAGTTGTGGAGATTTTCCTCAAAATCGTTTCAGCTCTGCCTCCGAAGTTTCTACTCTATTATATAACATCAAGGCTTTATTGGTTTGGTTAATTTCTTTGTTAGCTTCGTTTAGTTTTTCTCTATACATCATGAGTTCATTTTTTTTCTCGGCTTCTTGTTCGAACCATGCTTCTTTGTCTCAAGTAAGTTGTTCCATAGCAAGATTATGGCGCTTCATCTCATCTTGATAACCATTGTGATTTAATTTTGAGAACAAAATCCAGCTCCTGCAAACGCAAAAGCATTAAAAATACCACTTGCCATCATTGTAGCCATTTATTTTAAACACAAGCATAAGCGAGTTTATGATTTCTTTTCTGGATTGAGAGTTTGTTTATTATATCTTTCACTCATTTTTCTGTTCTCCATCAAGATGGTCGTGATAAACGTGATAAGAATAAGTTTAAAAAGATCTTTAAAAGAATTCATCGAAAGTAAGGTTTCTCCAGTAAGTTTTTTGACTCCTATACTTAGTCCAGCAGCTAATCCACCACTTATGATAGATTCTACTAAATGATCTACAACTCGTTTCTTAAGTAATTCTCGGTTCACGTAACTCATTTATTTATATATTAAAAAAAATTTTTTGCGTGTTCGAGTCAGTCAAAGGAATCTAAACGTGAATCTTTAGTGCTTAAGGGAGCTTTGCTCCCGCTTTGCGTTGTATGATCCTCTTCTTTTTTTGATGTTTCAACAGACTTATTATTATCTTGAGGTTTAGAAAGTCTTGGTAAAAAGAAAAACACCATGACGAGTACTCCCATCAAGAGATAAATCTTTTTACGTAAGAGAAAGTCTTTTATGCTAAATTCGGTGTCTTGTTCTTGATCTTGTAAAAACTTTTTTCGATTAGCTTTTGTTTTCTCAGAAATTTCGGATAGTTTTTTCTTAATTGCGTTTTGTTTTTGTGTGCTCGCTACGCTCGTTTTTATTCTTTTATTTTTAGCTTCGCGTTTGTCCGGTGATTGTTCTGGAACCTTTTCTTGTGCTTCTTCTTGAACTTTTTCTTGTGCTTGTTCTTGAACGTTTTCACTCATTTATTTGAGAGAATTTTATACACACTTTGTTCGTTTTTATGATTTGACTACGACATATAATTCTGATTTGTTTCCGATAGAGTTCAAGTTAGTTTGTCGGCAACTTATAAAGATCAGGAGGATGCCATCAAGATTTTTAACATAATCAGAAGGAGAAAATTCCTCGTTTACCTCCTCCACGTAGCAGCTGGAAACCTGTCTCATGTTTAAAAAGTCTCCTCGATACGCAATGGTGGAGATACTAGTATAATCTTTTTTTATTATATTAACTTGATATTCTAAGTCAAGTCTTGTTAAAGTCGTGTTGTTGTTAAAAACGTGGTAGAGTTGTTTAATTTTTGCATCTTGACTAAGTATGAGAGGAAGAATAAAAGTTGGAGGATATCCTGTATGATTACTAGAAGGATCGTTCCAGATATCTTTTTTCATGTTACTAAACTTAAACGTGAACATAAGATACGACCTTAAATTAGACATGTCATTTTTTAGTTCTTGCTTATCGCTGATCGAGTTCAACCTGTTCTTGATAGCTAGTTTTTGAGTATCATCGATTTTCTTCTTGCAAGTCGTGATGTCGGCCTTGTTTGCTTCGATGAGTACTTTATTGGCTGAGATGTCTGTTTGATACACCGTGATATCGTTTCTATTGGTCGTGATATCGTTTTGATTCTTCAAAGTTCACGCTCTATTTGTAACAATTTGTTTTTCGGAGGTGCTCAACTCGTTCTTTATTTTTTCTACGTCTTCTTTATAATTTTCTATGTCTTCTATGTCTTGCCATTTTGCGTTATGTTTAAAAGCCCAAGTCCTCAAGGCGTATCGATAACCATGATGCGTGTTATAATACGCCATGGGGACAAGCTCTAGCTTTGCAGTTTTTAATTCTGGGTAAACAGGGTTCTCCTCCATGACTTCTTTGAGTTGATAATCAAACTCGAAGAATCTTAGATCGGCTCTTGGGTAGCACCTCAGAAAATCTTGCTTAGTTTTTTCTTTTGAAAAACTCTCAATAAGCCTTGTACATGATCTTTTCCATATTTCTTATCATAACGATAATGATAATATTCTTCCATTTATTTTAGGTAGAGCTCTAAAAAGACAGAACCTAAGGTTAAGTTTTTATTTGTGTTACTGCTCACGTGAAAGACGAGTTTGTTATAAGTTTCTTAAATAACTCTTACAGAACTTTCTATGTCGTTATATCGTGTAACAGATCCGTTTAAGACTTGATTCGTGGTAATAGGAAGCATGACTACGGAAGAAGACAAGGTTCCATCTAAGAAATTCTTTGTTTTATCGACAACGTCACACTCTATCGTATCGAAGACCTAAGTGAATGTCTACTTCTTTATCAGATTCGTTTTCTTGATTAGACTCGATTATTTTATTTTTATCAAATCCTAAAAGTGTCCAAACATCTTCAGATTTACGTCTGAAGAATTTTTATTTGTTACTTTACACTTGTTGGAAACCTAGATTTCTTCTAGTTCTAGTTTGTGTTTTAAAAGCTCCGCTTTTAACAGGGAAAAGTTACAAAAAACCAGGTGAAAAACTCGTCTCCGTGGAAGAGATTAATATCTTATCATTAAAGTTCTTGATTACGTTTTTAAAGTCCCAAAAAACAGAAGCACTTTTCACGAATAATCTTTCCTCGAGTTTTAGATTTCTATCTAGAAAGACTTCTTTGTGATTATCATTTATAAATAAATTTAGTTTCGAGCTCATTTATTTGAGTGCTTTTAAATAAAGAATGGAAAGCGAACTTAGTGAGAAGGAAATGATCTTAAGAGATCTTCATCACGATCCAAAACAAGGGTTTAGATCTGCAGAAGCAATTCATAAAAAACTTAAGGAAGACGATACGAGCGAAGCGAGTCCTAGGATTTCTTTAAAGTATTGTTATGAGCCCCAAGTGTAAAAAAACTGTACATAGCGTGAAATATATGTAAATTAGTTTGTATATATAAGACCAATATTTTTGTAAAGTGATATATATAGTGTGTTTTTCAGAATAAAACGAGCAAGTTTCAAAACTAGTGTTGTTGGGCATAACAGTATACTAAAGAATGGTTAACGACTCAAGACACTTTTACAAAACATAAACGTGCTATAAAAAAGTTGAAAACCTACGGCCGTTCGAAGAACGGTTATTCCAAGATGTATGTCGAAAACTTGGGTCAACAATTACAAATAGATCTCGTAGACATGATAAGTCTCATGGGAGAAAAAAAGAACAAGAACTTTAGATGGATTATCACCACAATAAAAGTACTTTCTAGATTTGGATTTGCAATCCCCATTAAGAAAAAGAAGGAAAAGTTGGGTTAGAAGGCTTGGCAATTATCTTAGAAGAATTTCACGATCGCTTTGAGCGTTACCCCAAGGTGATACAATTTGATGATGCCAACGAATTTCATAACAAACTTCTTTATAGTTTTTTACAAGAGAAAGATATCGATTGGTTTTCTACGGAACAAGCACCAAAGCGTGGAAGGGAGAGTTATTTTCCTCCAAGCATGATTTGAGAAAAATACCAGACAAAACCTTTAGGTCTAAACATGATTACGAAAAAAGAGGAAAAAAGCAGCCATCGTCGAATGACTTAATCGAACCTTAAAATCCCACATGTGGAAATGGTTTTATAAAAATAACACAAGATTTTGGTTAGACGTCTTAGATGATCTCGTAGAAAATTATAACAACTCTTATCATAGAACGATTAAGATGAAACCCTCCGAAGTAAATCAAGAAAATGCCAATCAAGTTTGGTTAACACATTTTGGAAACGACATCTTGACTACAAACGACATAAAACCAAGATACAAAGTAGGAGATCGCATACGAGTTTTATATTATGGAAAACAAGAAGAAAAAGCTTTTAAAAAAGGATATGTTAGAAGTTTTGGAGATGAAATCTATAAAATTAGTGAGATTTTTTTTGGTGATCCTATCATGTACGAACTTAAAAAAAGATCAAACGTTATACTTGGAAGATTTTATGAACCTGAGTTGAGCGAAGTGAAAACGCATTGAGCAAAGCAAAAACGAGTTGTCTCAAGTAAAGAGATCTTTGATCTTCGGAGGAAACTAAGGTTTCCTCTAAATAAATGGATACAAGCAAAACGACTGGATTTGAGATGTATGATGAAAAACCAACGTTTGACTTTAAAGATCCTGTTGAATACGACTAAAGGGAGCTCGAAGGGAATGATCAAGACAATATTTGGGATCATGAGTTTGAAGAATATGATGAGCTAGACCAAGAAGAATATCAGGACATTCCAGGACCTGAAATTTCAAATCCTACTTTTGAGCCTGAAAAAGAGCGCATAGCGCCGACAGAGTTGGGTTATTCTTGGGAGGAAACAAGGATGAAATCTCCTATCGAATTTAAAAGAATTACTTTATAAAAGAAGAAAAAGAATTACTTTATAAAAAAATATTCCTCAAAAATTATATGGGAATTGATATAGACGAACAAGATGGGGAACGCTCGCAAGAACTTTTAGACAAGTTTAACCTCTTAGTGGACGATAATTCACTTATCGATGCTAGTTTTAGAAATAGACCCATTATAGAAAAAACAAAAAATGGTGACTTTGCTTACGATTGAGATCCAGACTTTGAAAAGTTCATCCAAGAATTTAACACGTTGGCCGAAGAGGCTAGACAAGAATATAAAAACATCGCCACAGGTGAAATTCAAGAACTCATAGAATTAGAACGTTTGGAGCATTCTTCAAGTAGTTTTGAAGAAATGTTAGATGAAGCTGCTCAAGAAGATGAACTGATAAATGATATTAAAGAAAATTTCTCACAAGAGATTGGAAGACAAAATCGACAAATTATCGAAGGCCTCTTCCTTGATCCTTATTACGAACGAGTTTTTAGTTCAGAAGAAAATCTAGAAATCAATCAAATCTTAGAACCAGAAGGAGACACCATCGAAGAAAAACTTGATCAACTTGGAAACGACTCTAATTATTGGCAAAGAAAACTTATCAATGAAGTGGATCCTAAACGAAGAGAATTTATAGAAACCATCCAAAAAGTGATCGAGTTGTCGAAGGAAAAACTTAGATTCCAAAATAATGCCAAGCTAAAACTTATTCAAGTCAGAGATGCCTTGGAAAAATATATCGAACGAGATGAGCTAACGCCTTTACAAAGAGTTCGCCGATGGTTATTAACGAATAAGTTTAAAATCGGAGTGGGTCTTGCAGGAGCATTAACGGCATTGGTGTCCATGATCGTTGCCTTGACAAAGTCTAGCAAAAACGTCGTAAAAGATGTTCAAAAAACTTTACAAAATTCGAGAAAATTACTAGCTCAAACAAAAGACATCACTGGAAGTGTTTCGGTGTTATTAGAACCTTTAAGGCGTGTCTTGGGTGTAATGGAATCTGGAGTGAATCTCGTGAGTGAAAACGTGTTAAAAATAATCGTGTTAGCTGTCATTATAACTTTATATTATAATAAAGAAAAAATTAGTAACCTTTTGTTTATATAAATGGATAAAGCTTTTGTGCATAACTTTAAATTATAAGGAATTTTTATTTTACTGATGGGATTGATCTTAATTCATTATAATCCAAACAAAACATCCTAAAGAGATCTACGATCTCTGGAGAAAATTAAAAATTTTCTCTTAATAAATAATAAAAGATGGACGAACTTGTTTATGCTCCGTTATTCTTGTTTTTAATCATCGTGTGTCTCTTCCTGGGTCTCTTAATTATACTTAAATAAATGAGTAAGACCAAAAAAGTACCTTGGCTTGAGCTTGGAGAAGACGAAGAAAAAGAAGCTTCAGACTCGATGTGGGTAGAAAAAGAGTCTTGGCTCATGTGGATTATTTTTAGAGTAGGTGATTACATCATAGGTCCTTTAAATTGGATTGTTCAACCCTTGTTGGATTTTTATCATAGTTTTGACCCCACCAATAGAGATCTTATTAATAAAGACCTCACAGCTTTTAATCGTCTTTCTCGTGAAGAGCTATTAGAAAGAATACATGAGCTTGTTCGTTCTATTTTTCTTCCTCTACATAAAATAACAAGCATGGTCTAATAAAGGTGTAAGAGACCCCGAAGAAATTGATGATAATGTTTGGAGCTTTTTATTCTTCTTAAGTTTTTTACCTGAATTCTTTATAACAAATTTATGGGCGTTACTTGTTATCGTAAAAGAAACTGGTGGACATTTTCTTAACCTTTTTGGTAACCTCCCATTAAGATTATCGAGTACTTATCTTTCTATTTGGGTTCACATAATGAGACTTATTAATCTTATCTTAAGTCTTCTTCTATTTGCGTCCTCCTTACCATCCATCGTACTAAATTGGGTGAACGATGTTCTTCAAAAAACATGAATGTGGATTCGAGTATGGCTCATCTTCTTAGACAAAACACAACAAGATAAGATGCAACTACCTTATAAAGAAGAAAACAACAAGTTCCTCTATACTTCTTATTATCTTTATCTCATCTTAGCACTTGGATTAATCACCTTAATTTTTCTCTTAAAATAAAATGAACGAGAAAGAACTAAAAAAAAGTGTTGAAGATAAACGAACGAAACTTAACACATTAATTAAGGACTTTATTCTTGAGTTGGCTGGAGAACAACCTACCACCCCCAAGTTGTTAAGTCTACCCTCCATAGCGGAGAAGGAAGAATGGGATAGTTGCTTGGGTGGATTATTCTCTATTAAAAAAAACATCCCAAAAAGAGATGAAATAATTAATAAAAATATAGAAGATATCAGCTGGATTAACAACTCCATATTATACTTTAGAGAAGGTTATCAAAGTTGGAAGAACGTGGAGAATGCTCAAAGTTCCCTAGGACTTCCTAAAGGTAGAACGGTCGCTTTTATTGTTCTAAGTAGCTTTTTTATGTTCTCAGCAGCAAAATTTATGATGGTCGCTGCTTAAAAATCCTTTTTTTTTAATAAATGAGCAAAGACTATTTACCAAGTTTTCTTCTTGAAACAAATAATCTTTATAATACATTAAATGAGCTCGACTTGAAGGACTTAAGTAGAACTCAACACTTAAGTCTTAGATTTAACATGGAAGAAGTAGAAAAAACTATCGTGAATACTATTATTCTTTTCAACCCCTTTTATCTTGAAAAAAAGCAGAAATACAAACAACTCTTAGATAAATCATATTATGAAATTATCATTAACATTCTTAACAATATCACCTCCTTCTTTAAGGATATGATTTTTCACTTTATCTTAATATTAGTGTTAATCTTCCTTATCATTCTACTTAAGTAAGAAAGCTTGTACTTGTCATAAAAATATCAACAAGAGGTTTTACAACAATAAAAACACAAAAAGAAATAGCCTTAATAAGATTATCATATGTCTTTATAAGAAACATTATAAATTCTAAAATAAAAAAGTCCAGTAAATCGTCTGGCAAAAGGCTTACAATTAGGCACATGAAGATCCATGGGAAAATAACCTTCAAAACCTTGTTCATGATAATGATAATAATATTGATTACTAATACCACAAGCAAATTAAAAAATTACATTTTTTTTTACATTATAAATAAATGAGGACCGAAAAGCAATTTGAACCAGAATTCCGTAAACTTAAAATGAGTGGAATTAAAGGAACTCATAATAAACATGTTGTAACCTTTAATCCTAATAAGGCAAATCCTGGTGAAGAACTTTATGTGGATATTCCTAAACTTAGAAAAAGCGATTGCTTGGTGCCAGGCAGCGTTTGTCTAAAGTTTGATTTTAAAACCGCAAACACGAAGTCATGGTTCTTGAATAATTTAGGAAAAGTGCTTATAGAAAAACTCGTGATAACCATCGGACGCGAAACTGTTTATGATAATAATAGACATAGCAAAATAGAGACCTACAAAGACTTATGGTTGCCTAAAACCGTAAGAAAAGACATGTTGGAGTTTGGAATAGCTCCCGAAAATCTTAGAAAATTAATAAGTAAATTGGATGATGGAGCTACTTCTGGAACTTCTCAAAAAGTTTCAGATAAACTCATGTTTGACACGTTCAAGACAAAGCAGACGATTAAGATTGAAAAAATCTTGGAAGATCATGGTGTGATTGCACCTTATTTCATGGGACAAAACTTTCAATTTAGAATCAGTCTTCCCGATGCGAGCAAGATCATGAAAGCTCAATCAGGAGAAAGTGTAGAAGGTTATAGTCTAGAAAATATCGAATTGGAATACGAGACGATCGATAATCAAGATTTGGCTTTGAGAGCTATTTCTGAATACAAAGTAGGAAAAAGCCTAAGCTATGAACACGTTACATGCTTAAATGTCGAAGAATGGAATAAAGATGCTACGATTATCAACGAAATCATTAATCTTCCGAGAAAAAGCCTTGCAGCAGTGGTGATGTTGTTTAGAAACAAAACGGTAACAGATTCCAAAGAATTTGTGTATCCTAATATCGATCTTGTTAAAGTTACGATCGAAGGTGTACCCAATAGTGTTTACTCTCAAGGTATTAAAAAAGAGGATCTTTATTGAGAAGGTATGCGATTCCTCGAACAAATAGAATCATGTAAAGGTGAAAGTGAAGTGAATATCAAGAATTTTTACAAAGACAAATTCGCATTAGCAGTAGACTTGAAAACGATCCGTGATAAACATTTGGTGGGTATGGGTAAAAAACTGTTCGATACTCAAAACAGAATCTTGTTAGAAATT
This sequence comes from Phenganax stokvisi, assembly GCA_025400075.2. NCBI lineage: Eukaryota > Metazoa > Cnidaria > Anthozoa > Malacalcyonacea > Clavulariidae > Phenganax > Phenganax stokvisi. The sequence continues at coordinate 14,026 of JAODVQ020111921.1, forward strand.
ATGAAGAGAGCCACAACCGCCAACGTGGTTTGCGAAATATTTGTAATCAGTGATGGATTATTGAATTTTAAAGATAATAAAATCGACCCGGTACATTACTAAATAAATGACCTAAAATCCGAGTACAATGAGTTGGATGATAAAAACGAAGAAAAAGAAAAACTAAGACAAAAACTCATCGATCATTCAGAAAAAGGTGAGATTAAAATGAGCGCGTATCCAAACTTTAAAAAGCTAGTTTGAAAAGCTTAAAGAACATAAAAGAAAAATCTGAGACCCGCTAGGTTAGAAGCTGCTAATAAACTTATCATAAAAGTTGTCCTCGAAAAATTCAGTGAACTCTTGGAAGAATACGAGTTGGTGGAGTCTGGTGAAAACTTGTCTTGAGAACTCTTAGAGAACGAACTCTTAGAAAAAGATCTAGTCTGTATCGTTGGTCTAATTACACCTTGGTTGCCTTTGATGGGATTAGGTAGTGGTGTGATTATCGTAGGAAAATATGTCGCGCTTAAGAAAATAATTAATGAGTTTAAACAAAACTTTAATAAAACAAGATGCCACGAATCACCGCCAAGCGAGACAAGGACGAGCGACCCGTCTTAGAAGATCTTAGTATAAAATCAAAACAATCCAAAAAAAGTGTAAAAACTAGTGATCAATGTTTTAGCATGATTATCGTAGGTATGACGTGTTGTGGAAAAATGAGGTTTTTGTTGGACATGATCGAGGAAGAGTATAAAGAAGTGTTTGAGAATATTTTCTTAATATGTCCTACCTATTCTTGGAACACAACTTATACGAGATGGAAATACGAACAAGATGAAAATTTCTACGTCATCGAATGTGATCAAGATAGCGTAGAACAATATCTAAAGATGGTGGTAGAAAGTTCCAAAGGATCAAGAAGCCTGATTATCTTGGACGATTGTGCAAATAGCGAGTTTGTAAAGAAAAGAACGAGTGAATTAGTGAATCTAGCTTTTAGTGCAAGACATCACGGACTAAGTTGCGTGGTGATTACTCAACAACTCAATTCCATCGCCAAACCTTTTCGTGATAATATCTCTCGTTTAATCACGTTTTATAATCCTAATAAAAAAGATATGGACCTAATTTTCGAGAATTATTTGGGTCATGTCGATAAAGCAGAAAAACAAAATATCATACAACAGTTGAAGACAAAAAATTGGAGTAAGTTGATTGTAAACTTGAGATGGCCTTATAAACACTACGTGGAGTGAAACAAATTGAATTATGTAACTTTCTGCTATAGGTTACATAATTTCTTTGTTAACTAGTCAGACTCCTCTCCTACTAAGAAAACCTTTTTCCTGTTATCTATAAGCTCAATTATAGCCTCATATAAGTAAAGTTGAAGAGAAATAACCTTAGATCCAATATAAATGCTCTTTACTCGAAATACGCAGGTGGCGTAGAGTCGTTGATCTAAATGATCCAACACATTTACTTCAGGTTTTGTTTTTGAGTCGTAAAATTTTTCGCTCAACGTTTTTGTTTTTTCGTTATAGAACGTTTTTAAGTGGAGCATATAAGAGTTATTAGGACCATTATCTTTCTTATATAGAAATCTCTCAAAATCCTGCAGGTCCCTCTCATCGAGTTTTGACTTCTTAATATGTTTCCTATTTTTTAGAAGAAATTTTTTAGCGCCACTAGAAATTTCTTTTAATGTTTCTATTAAATTAACTTGATATCTCGTTGGTGTTAAATTGTCATTGGTTTTATTCTCTAAACCCACATTAAGTTTGTAATCATTTTTCGACGTATCAAATTTATTCTTTTGAAGTCCAAACAAAAAACATTTATCCGTTTTAAATAATAATGGTCCCTCGGTGACATCCGTGTATTTATAACTTACTGGCACACTCATGTATGAGATAGAATTATCCTTTGACTTCTTCTCGACAGCGTTCTTAAAAATTACATTTTGTATCTTAAACTCTTTAAGCTCCGTTAGTTGAAAATTAGACACTATTAACTTCTTAAAAAGATAAGAATATTAAATTGATTTCTAAACAAAAGGATGTGAAGTAGAGCCCAGCCCAAGTTAGGGAACAAATCACAAATTAAATCGCGCGGGCAGCGTTGCGTAAAATTTTGGGGTCTAGATCATAAAATTTTGGGAACTAGATCGTTAAAATTTTAGGGTCTTGATCATAAAATTTTGAGGTCTTGGTCGTTAAAATTTTTGGGGTCTTGATTGGGGTCTTGATCGTTAAAATTTTTGGGGTCTTGGTCACAAAAATTTTGGGGTCTTGATCATTAAAATTTTGGGAACTAGATCGTTAAAATTTTGGGGGTCTGAGCCTAAAAAAAATGTGGTGGGGAACCCCTTTTTATATCTACTAATGTACCTATAGCAATGAAAACTTAAGTGCTACAGATAAACTGGAAACATTAAAAGGTTTTAGGATTGCACACTTAAACATCACATCTAT
>JAODVQ020112024.1:0-16482 GCA_025400075.2 Phenganax stokvisi
ACCGCAGTCACCATTGCACAAAGGTGCGCCTGGGCTTCGTGGGCCCAGTAGGCACTGATGACGGAGACCCCAAAAGTTGGGCATGAGAACAAAGAGAGAGAGGAAGGGTTTGGCTGCCCCACCTTGCTAGTGAATAGGGTCAATGTACAACGGCCAGGACAGAAGAGTTCCATGACGCGGCCAATCAGTGTGTCGTAGCTGGCCTGCTCCAAATTAGTCTCGAAGCTTACAAATGAACACTCTTGTTGTGGCGTGACATGTACCGTGAAATAAGTCTCATCCTACGGGAGTCGCGAAGAAATTAAATCATTTTTGTACACAAGCTGTGTGTACATTTTTGCCATCAACTAAATTATATTTGGTCATGTAAGAAGTTCTCAATAAACCCACCCCTTCTAAAAAAGGTTGCCTTATTTTTCTGACTCCTAGTATATACAGTGGAACCTCTCTATAATGGACAACTAGGAGCCAGGACATACATATTGTTTGCTTTACCATAGTGGGGTGTCCATTCTGTAGAGATTAAGAATATATCACTATTAAGTCGGGATGCAGCACATTTGTCTGTTAAAATGAGGTGCCTTTTATAGAGGGGTCCCAATAAGCAGGGTTCCACTGTATTGTACATATACAGTATACACACTTTAATGATTGCATTGAGAGAGTAACCACAGGGCTCAAAGAGGTAGTCGTCAATGACAGCACCAGGGAAGAGGTCTTGGAGTCCAATGGCTGATGTCAGCTCGGCGGCCGAGTTGTAAGCACCGACTGAGAAATGGGCCAGTATTTCAGGATCCAAATCCATCATCAGAATCTGGAAGGAGAGGAGGGGGTGTGTGTGAGAGAGAGCTCTGTTCAATGATTGGCCTCTATGTGGGCACTGTTGTATTAGGGTGTGACTGGGCTTTTTAGGCCCAGTGAGTGCAAGTATTGGATCCACAACTTGAGCTTAAAACGTGAGTGAAAAAGAGATCTCTCTATACATATGTAAAGAGGAGGCTGACAATTCCAGGGGAGGAGAAACTGGAAGAGAAAGACAGAGAGCAAGGGAAGGAGAGGAGGAAAAGGAGGAGTTGGAGTTCAGAATGAGGTCCCAACCTCTAAGGTCTGATCGGGAACTTGCAGGGGGTGCTCGAGGTTGTCCAAAGTGTACAGATACCTGTGAGGGGCAGGTCACAGGGATCTGGCACGACAGAGAGCCAAAGCAACATACCAAGAGTCTCCATTTAGCTTGCCCAGAATGTACGCCGCACCATCTGAATGAAATAAACACAGGGTGTGAACAGAGAGCAATAGGGAATGGAGCTAGTGGATGAAGTGTCAGCTACTATATAGGGTTAGGGTGCTTGGAACAGCTCTTGGCCATACATTCCTAGCTATGAATCAATGTGATGAAGCAAGGCAAGGCAAATGCACAGATCAACAAATCAACTACATCCCAAACAACTTCTTTTTCCAAGGGAAAAACCAACTGCTCTGGATGGGACTCGAACCCATGACATTACGCAGACTGGGTGAGTGCTATACACAGTGAGAGATAATGTTAAGAAGACCTTGGCTAAGGGACTCTACTTGATAAAGAAATTCTCTTCTTTGAATCAGCAGTTTCTACTAATAACAATGGAGCTGTTGACCTCCCATATCTGGACGAGGAATAGAATTGTGTAGCACAGAAGTGTCCTTTGTTTGGAAGTTTTTCTAACGCAATAAGAACCTCTCACTTACTTGGAAAGATCTTGTCAAGGTAGGCTGTCTGTTGGGAGGAAAAAGAGTTAATGATAGAATGCATATGAGAATGGCAGAGGACGTATATAGGAGGGAGGAGGAAGGGAAGTAGTAACAGCTAAGTGTTGAGAAAAGGAGGGATGATGATGATGATGAGGAGGAGGAGGAGGAGGAGGAGGGAGTAGGAAGGTGCTTAGAAACAACATAATGTATGGTCAGAGCTCAACTGCTGGCACAGTGAAAGGACAAAACAACATACCAGCAGCCTATTAGGACCACACCTTATTAATCTGCCCCCTATAGTGAACTACTGTGTGACAACACACACACACATAGTGTCGTTGAGGGGAGACCAGGACCAACTCGTAGTACATACACCATTAACACTTAGTGAAGCCAGGTCTTAGTAGAAACCAGGTCTCAGTGAAGCCAAGGGTTTTGAAGTACTATATATATACTCTTACCTCTTCGTTAGGACTGTGATGTGGGTGTGGTTGGAGGTGTGGCTTGAGGAAACTCAGGTGTGAATAAAATAAGTCCTAGTATATGCATAAACACATATCAATGCGATGAAGCAAGGCAAATGCGAAAAATTCCAACACCCAGGATAGTTTGTTGTTCTAAAGGGGTTAAAATCAGCCACCCTAGAACGCATGATACACTTGTTGAATGCTCTATACACATACACATAGTGTTACACCCAACTGAGCACAGTGGAGATCAAATTTCTTCACATGCAAAATGATACTTTGTAGCTACATATATCTCTTAGTAACACCAATGTATACTATAAGTGATGTGGCTAAATCAGTTATTGGGTTATTGGCTGAAACCAGGGTATATAGTGGTGATCGAAGCCAACCAGTCTACTGAACTAATCAGAACCTTAACTGTATTAATAGACACTAAGAGGAGCTATATATATAGGAATGAGAATTACAGAAGAGAGTAGGGAACTAGAGAGCTCTATATTTGACATAGCAGAAAAGAGGAGAACCATAGAAACTTTAGAAAAAGATAAACAGCTCCAACCACCTTACCATGACGCTGGAAGAAGGATAGTAGATTTGGACAAGAGAAATGAGAGGTTGTATAGCCAGTAGCAGTGACGTGGTTCCGCACGTCTTGAGAATGAATCGATTCGACGTCACATACAGACTGCTCTCGCTACAAAGAGTGACACAATCAATACATCAAGAATAACCTCACATACTGTTACAACTAACAACTTTCGCGACAAAAAACTTCCACAAATTTGACAGGTTTTAGAATAATCGCAAAAGCTTTTCCCGCAAAATTTCTGCACAAGTACACTTCAATTTGTAAAACTCTTTTCACAAAGTGCTGCCTGCTTGGTGTTTTGTGAAAAGTTTGTTTCCAGCAAATGTTTTTAGTTAGTCATACTTTATCATTCCAGGCATTCCTACCAGTAGGCAATAACTAAACATTTTAACTACAAGCTTTTTGTGAGATTTACTAACTACGTTTAACGGTTTTCCACTGACAGCTTTCTACAAACATCTGTCTGAGTACACGCTACTACCTGAGTCTAGATACTTGCTACTCTCCATTCCTCTGGCTCTCAAGTCTCTATCAAGATGCCTAATGCAAGGTGATGAATTTTAACACCCTTTGACACAGACAGCAATGCATATCAAACTATTCCGAGAATACTTGAGATGAATCAGATTAGTGCAGTCATGACCCAAATACATAGTGATAAATATCCACACACAGAATTGAAATCACTAGTTTTAGGTTTGTATGTATAAGACTTTCTGTAATGGTCACCTGAGGAGGTAGGCATCCATTGATTCACTAGAGCAATGGCTGAGGATCTTGCAGTGAACCAGATCCAACAGTTCTTCCAGCTTGCTCCTGCAGAACAGCAGAAGGGAGAGTGAAAAAATTATTAAAACTTTTTCGCAATAACTGGCATATAAAAAGACCTGGGTATGATGCGCAGACCACTTTTCTCGCGCTTTTGTCGCAGCAGAGAGCGTCCGGGTGAGTCGTCGTCCAGTAGAAACCACACTTCTAAGAGCTTTTCAGCTCCTTCGAAGAAACCGACGTCGTTGACAGAGACGCAACGCGTCCTGCTCGACGCCATACTCTTCGCGAATAAAGTCTCCGAAAGCACGGGTCGTGCTAGCAATCACTGGGAGCTTTCATGAGGCGAGAGAGAGCGGCTATTTCGGTGAGTTTTTAAGGCTCTACCAGCTCTCCGTAAGCTCGCACACCCTTTTCTTCCCCGACGAAGTATGTACACGCGGTCGACTGCCAAGATTCTTTTTTTCTAATTATACGTAAAAGCAACCAGAAATATTGCAAATATAACCTTTGACCTCTCACGATACGTTTACGTTTTCTGACTTGTGAAGTAATGTCTGGGCGATTAGGGTTAGTCAGTTACACTGGAGACTCGGAGATTTCTGATGAAGACGAGCTTGAACACGAGACCCCGACGGGGCACACTCCTCCGGGAATCGCCATGCAGAGACTGGGCATCCCGCCTTCTCGCCTATCGTCGTCTGGAGCTGCCAGCAGCAACCCTCCGCCATCTTTAGCTCCTCCGGTGGTTCAATCAGCTCCTCTACTAGTCGACTATCACGTGGAGGAAGACGACATGAATGAAAGCAGGACGGACGATGTTTTTACCTTACCTGGCACCTCCACAGGACAACAACCCGACTCTGAAAGAATTCTATCTCTTCTTCCAACTGCTCCAGTAGATATTGACGAATCCACCAGATCAGAGACTGAATTTGACTCCACCTCGTCATCAGAACCTCCTCTGTTTCTACCTCTAAATAATGCCCACCTCCCACCAGAGCCACCCGGAAAGTGTTCAAAGGCACTGCAAGACAAGGTGGTGGCCCTGTTGCAGAAGGAACAGAAACTAGGGGTCGACCTCAACCATCACTTGCAGCGGCGCAAAGACTTCCGCAACCCCAGCATCTATGAGAAACTTGTGGAAGCTCTTGGTTTGGATGAGTTTGGCACCAATTTTCCCGAACACCTCTACGACCCAAAGAGCTGGGGTGAGGAATCCAACTACAAGAACCTGCTGGAGGCCCAAAAGAAGGCTTACGAGAAGAAGGAGAAGGCAAAGCTACAGGAAAGGACAAAAATAGAGTTTGTAAAGGGAACTAAGAGGCCCACAGGAGCCAGTAATAGCAGTGGAGGTGGAGGAGGAGGAGGAGACAGTGGAGGAGGGAAGAAAGCAAGGCGTAGTAAATGGGATGTCAGTAGTGGAAATAACTCTAGTGGCAGCAAGGGAAGTAGTCCCAGAAACCTAGGAGAAGTCGGGGCACAGGCACGAGCTCAGGCCTCTCAAGTCACCAAAGAACTCAGTAAACTTGCAAAATAAAGATTTCTGTTCGGACAGCAGTTCTAAATGTGCGCATGCGCATCCAGCTCCACCCACATTTTGCTCAGCGTGTTGTAAGTCAAGTAGGCAATATGGCGGTTGGCTTGAAGCGTCTTTTGCAGACATCTTTGCTACTTACCTCGCTCTGTATAAGTGTTTTTGACTACTGGAGAGACGGGGGCCTGCCACTGATAGAACTTGCTACCACGGGGTCGATTTGGCCGCAGAGAGACGAAAAATCGACAGAAACTCGCCCCCATAACTCGACCTTTTCCTGCACCTGCAGTCCCCCGGGGAGCTCCAGTAAAGGTGCTCCCCGTAGGAGCAGCTCTGCGGGGAAATTCGTGAGCGAGGAGACGGCAGTGGAGAAGCTAATTCCCCTAAACCAGCTCAAAAAGAAGATAAATTTCTCCCAACACCCAGGTCTCTCTTTCCTCCGTCACAGCGCCCTGAACCGCTACTACCTCTGTGCTCCGTCCAACAAACCACCTTCCCCCGCTGAAAAGAAGGCCACTACGACTGAATGTAGGAAGAGAAAATTTCAAGATCGACAGGGTCCCATAGTAGCTCTAGTCAGTTCCCCAGGTTCAGGAAACACGTGGTTGCGATTTCTTCTGGAGCAGAGCTCTGGAATCTTCACCGGCTCAATCTACTGTGACCACTCCCTAAAGAAATCCTTCCCTGGCGAACACATAGGTATTTGACACACTCTTACTCTGATATAAAAAATAATTACAAACAACTCTTACTGTTTCATCTTACACTAAGTGTCCTACTGGCTGTAACTTCCTCAGCCAACCCTCGTATATTGAGCTGGTCCTCCTATATAATAGTAGCACACTCAGGATGCAGAAAATAGATCATTTGAGAGCAATATTAACCATATTTTCACTCTATATTCTTCTTAGTACAATAGGCTACTTCTCACTAAATAAGTGGATTAAGTTGTTAAAGGAATCTGAAATGACAAAATTGAATGGCACCTCCACTTTCAATTTATATAATAATATAGCTCCTCTGAGCTCTGTAATTGTAACTTTCAAAGAATATTATTATTGTATGTGTCTATGTAGTGAGTGGTAATGTGGTGGTTGTAAAGACACATCGATGTGATAGCCGCGAGCTCCCAGAAGATGTACAGGAGGAGACTGGAGTTAGAGATTATAGTAGAGCTGTAGTACTAATCAGAGATCCGTTTGATTCCTTAGTCAGTGAGGCCAACAGAAGATGGAACACTCGTAAGAATGTTAACGGACACGTCGGTCTGGCCGAAGAGAAGGCCTTCATCGGTGAGCAGTAATACAATAATTTTGGAGTTTCATATAATATACTGGGACATGCAATAACTTGCCTGGATCGCTTCTTTTCTAAGATCAGCTCACCACCTGCATAACTACTGTCTAAATTGATTTTACTGCAAACTATGTATAAAAAGCTAAGAATGTGTTACTAAACTGCAAAGGAATAATTCCCTGCTATAATACAATATGCAACAGTAACTGAGAAGAGTTTTTTGCTATATTTTTTGCACAGGGAACACTCATTGGGATTGGTATGTTGAGACCATGAGCAACAGTTGGGGATATCTCATTCACACCTGGCTGGCCCATTCCGCTGGCTCCACCCATAACCACACCCCCACCACTCCTGTCCACCTTGTTCAGTATGAAAAACTAGTCAACAACACAACGCAAGAACTGAAACGAGTAATTGAATTCCTCAACATCACCGTCGACGACCAGACTCTGGAATGTGCCATCGAAAAGGGTCGTCGTGGAAACTTCAAGAGAACAAAACACTTGAACTTTGACCCTTTCTCGAGGAAAAACAGGGCTGTTGTGAATCATATGTTGAGACAAGTATCACCCATTTTAGCCCGCTACGATATTTCTTACCCATACAGGCATTAGTCACTTTTATATTGTAATTTGAATCTCATCAAATTATCATCAAAGCATTTTAAAGGGGGGCTATAGTGCAAAAATGAAAAATTATTTTAAAATTTCATATTGGTCTATGTGATGAGTAAATCATAAAAGTTTTTTTCTGATTTTTAAAACGTTGTCTTCTGGTCAAAAAAATCATCAAACGTCAGCACTTATTTTCCTTCCAGAAAGTGGGCAAGGCTTGACGTGACGACACAAGGGAAATGCACTTAACCTAAACTAAGGGATTCTCTGAGATAGAGGAACAACCCACATACTTGGACATGATTCCCACACAATATTATCACAAAGTAAAATCAGTTAAAAATGTATGGTGGTATATACATTATTTTAATATGGACAACCTGTGAGCATGGGAGCATTATTAGACAGTGAGTGATTGTAGAGTGGGTAGTGATGGCAGTATTTGCTTGCGTCTCTGTCGCGCCTCAAACTCCAGACTAGTTCCTCTGACTTGTAGCTTCACGGTGGCCGAGAGCTCCTTCCAACACCTTAAACATGAATAGACAAAATTAATATGCCGCGTAATTAAGAAACTTGTGTGAAAAAAATTTCTGTTAAACAACACACAGCACAGTACATCATGAACTGGGACATGGCATGCTTACACTGCATATATAGTTGCACAGAAATAGCGTGAAAAATTTCACGTGCAAATAACTTTTTTAAATGGAGCTTACTTTTCCAGTTCCTGGAATTCTCTATCTAGCAGGTTCACTGCTGCTTCTGTTGACCCACTAACTGGTAATGAACCAGATGACTAGAAGAGGTGAGAGAGAGAGAGAGAATAAGTTATAAGAGATGGTAGAAAGAGGGGAGGGGACCTTACATTTGAGTGTGTTTCATTGAAAGTGTTTAGTATCTCAGAAATGGTGGACTCTGACTGAGGTATCTCTGACTCCACTTTCCCTGAAAAATACACAAAAGTATCAAATATTACCAAGAGAATGTACACTGATATGTATTGGTATAAGCACAAGACCTTTTACGATTTCAACTTACAAATCATGAATTTTAACCACTACAGTGAAACCTGTCTAATCCGGTCACCCTTAGGCCAGCTTCTATTGGCCTGATTAGACAGGTGGCTGCATTATATAGTTAGCAAGCTATTGTACAGCTAGCTCGGGACTTTAGTTTGTGACCTGAATATGGAGGTGACCACATTACTCAGGTGACCACTAGCTCAGGTTTCACTGTACCAATTGCTCAGTCTGTACATATCACTGTACTGTACTGTAGCTATATACCTTGAGGAAGGACACCAGATGTGGCCATCTGATTGTGAACTACGTCCAGAGATTGAGGCACTGTCAACGACTGCTGATGTTGCTGGTGTTTAGTAAGACCACTAATGATAGGGGTCAACTCCTTTGCCTGCAATAGACAGATGATCTTAGAGAGAGCATTCTCTCTAAAGGTCACCTTTTGTTACTAAGGTATAGTATATGTAGAGATTCACATACCAGTAGCCAAAATAGATAATGACTAAACCTTTTTTCCAATTTTGCTACTAATTCTTGTGACATTTAGCCACTTTTAACTACTGGTTTCTACTTACACACTCTCTGTTTCAAAGGTCAGTGTTAGCTAATGATAAATTCTCCTATGAAAGGGAAACCCTGTAATATACTATATAGTGATAACTATACCTGGATATCCAAGACTGATGAGAGGAAAGCATTTCGTTTTGCAGTCGCTAACTCTTCTCTTAGAGTCTTGCACTCATCTTTCCTGCCTTCGACCGCTCTCCAGAGTGTGCACATCTGATTCTAATGATGCGTAGGTAGAGTTATAATAGTGGTGTGGAACCTTGCAAAGGTGAACACTGTCAATAATACCCATTTAGTATGAACTAAGGTCCCTTACATTCTACATAAATGAAACTCCTGTTGGTGTGAAAATTTTAAGCTAGTCCCCTGGTATTCACTTTAACAAGGTTCCACTGTAGTACTCTATAATAAGGACAATCCTACTGAGGATACCTCTCTAAACTGGACATCTCCTCATGTCCCAGAAACCCACATTCTTCGTAATATTATATCTACATACTCAACAACCCATGAAATATGGACACCTCTGCTCTATTCGAGACAATTTACTCTCTGGGCCAAAAGGTGACCTTAGAGAAGTAAGGTAAACCAACAAGGTACATACTATTTGTATAGGCAATGAATGGTATGAAAACATTGACACACCCCCAATGAATGCCATGCATCACCTCCTGATTGAGAGTATGAGAGGTAAGGGGCCCAGGTGTGCTGGAGGTGTGTAGCGAGTACATTATTATAGTGAGTTACATACAATGTATATACTTTATAACTCTCTGGGTCAAAAGGTGACCTTAGAGAAGTAACAAGGTATGTATGTATGTCTAATTGTGTAGGCATGGTATGAAAACATTGACACACCCCCAATGAATACCACACATTGATTGAGAGTGTGAGAGGTAAGGGGCCAGGTGTGCTGGAGGCGTATAGTGACTACATTATCATAATGAGTGAGGGTAGTCTGAAGTATTACATGAAAGTGTAGATACATACTTATATTGGAGTAGTGTAGTGTTGTTGTTACCTTGGTTGATTCCTTTTGTAATCTCAAAGCCTTGGCACTCTACACACAGAGACAGAGACAGAGAGAGAGAGAGAGGACTAACACACTCAGAGTAATAGTACACTAACAAGATAGACAGTTTGTGCCATGAATAGTTTAATGTGGGAGGGCAGCACAGCAATAAAAATCAACAGCATCCGCAATACTTTTCAATGAAATGAATGGGATTTGAACCGACGACACCTGGCATTCCGGGCCGAGAGCACTACCAATTGAGCTATGTATATACCAGGGGTAGTCAGTTGATGTATGATTCTGTACTGTTCCTAAGTTTTTATAGTGTGAGCTAGCCACGTTACAAGCCCCTTGGTGCGTATGGGCCAAAAACTGCACACATGCTGATGTGTGCTCTTCCTAGTTACGAGATAATCTGCCATTTATTGGTTGACTTTTTATGCTGCAAAACTCTACCTATTTTTCTCAATTTCTCAACTAACCAATAGAGCCTTGTCCATTTACACTGACACTTTAAGGGAAAAAGTTTATGTTAAACCAGTTTATGCATAATATGTAGTCTACACTGTGGTTCAAATAGACCAGTCAGGACTATAGCACGGCTTGACAGTAATGTATTGAACTGTGACCTATATAGTATATATTGCTAAAGGCTAAAGAGCATAGAATGGTAAATAAACGTTTACCTTTACATCGAGGTAGGTGGCCTGTAACAGTCGACAATAGAGTAACTCCATGTCCTGATCCATAGTACTATTTCGACGACCACTACTAGCTGCCGACGCTGAACTCAAAACCTTTGACTATATTTAAAAACACCAGATGGACAGAGAAAACTATGTGCATATATATTATCATGATGTATTATTAGTGCCTATATAGCTACGTGTTACGTCATGGATTGCAAAGGCACATCAGCTGGTGCGTACATACACATAATTCTTCTACAAACATTCGTTGAAATAATCTTCTATGCCTACATTTTTCAAATTTTAAAAAACTAAGGATCTGTATAATAAATAAGCAGGCACTATATGGTATGTATACATAGCTAGAGAGACCATGCCTACATTTTTCAAATTTTAAAAAACTAAGGATCTGTATAATAAATAAGCAGGCACTATATGGTATGTATACATAGCTAAAGAGACCTTCTGTTTGGTTGAAGTGTTTGGTGGTAAGTAGGTTTTTTTGGAGGTGTTGGGGATGACCGACAGTTCGAGGGATTTAGAAAGAGTAGAATCACTCTGTGCTAGCTGTTGGTGGGTGACTCTTGGTGTAGAGGAGACAAGGGCTGAGTGTAGAGAGAGAATACAGTGAAACCTGAGCTAGTGGTCACCTGATTAATATGGTCACCTCCGTATTCTGGTCACAAACTAAAGTCCTGACAGCTAGCTGTACAATAGCTTGCTAACTGTATAATGCAGCCAACTGTCTAATCAGGCCAACAAAAGCTGGCCTGAGGGTGACCGGATTAGACAGGTTTCACTATACTAGGCTATGCAACAAATAAAATTTCAGAGGATGATTGTAGCACTCGTGGACGAATTTATGCACCAATTATTCTGTTTCCATTCCATACATATCATGTTGGTGCCTGTGCAACATTGCAAATAATGTTCAGCTGATGGTGTATACCTGAAGGGTTGAACGAAGAATGATGGAGGAGAGACCCAGAGAGTGAGGAAGACACACGACCTGATGCAATCTGTCCAGGAGCTCTCCTAGTGCTGACCGCCTTCTTGACTGGCTTCTGTACCGTCTGCTAGGTGACAAACATTATCACATGACCACTGCCATATAAGTGGAACACCTTGAATATAACACACCCAACAGCTTCCACCCACCCTATCATTCCGGCTATAATAAGACACCTTGTGTCAGAATTCACACCTGAGTAAGTGTTCCCACTCGGATCAGGCTCACTATTGTACAATTCAGCAAATCTAAGAGCACAAATAAGCATCTCTAGCCTTCCACCTGTAGATTGAGTAACTAGTTGAGTGCTTGTTTTATTGTGTTAGACTCATATGTGCTTTTGCCAACAACGTTTTAAGGAGGTCAAAATCATTCATGTATGCCAGTGAGCGATATATACACAATGATTTCGTGCTTAAGTATACTATTACTCTTTCCTCAGTTAAATATATCCTCACATTCATGCATTAGGAAAAGGTTATCAATATACAGTACTAACAGAAGGAGCTCTCCTGAAGGTTGTATGACTCTTAGAGAGTGAGGTCGTGGACCCAGTGGCTGAGGTTTGGAGAGTAGTTGAGCTGGATGAGGCGGTGGTGGTGCTGCTGCTGCTGGCAGCGGAGGAGGTGGGTTTTGTTGAGGACATGTAGCGAGAGGGGATCACTTTTCCCTTTGGTTTGTGGGACCTCTTCTTTTGTGACTGAGAACTGAGAGGAGGGATACACATAGTAATAGATGAGAGATGGAGAAGGATGGAGAGAGAAGTACATGAAGTTAGAGAGAAAGGTCAAAGGTGAAGATGATGAAGGGAAAACCCGGTGACCTTTTGAAACCGGACATTAACTCTAAATAACAGGAACTGAAGCACCTTAATAACCTACAGAATGGGTTCATCACACCACCAACACACAGAAAATATAACCATACACTGTAACTATGTAAGACTACAGAATGCATATAATTATTGCATGTATACGTATACTAGATACCCCTTCGATAATTGTAAACAGGATACCACATCAGACACAGCACACACTCACGGGGCCTGCCGCACACCTCTCACACACCTCCAGACTCTAAATTCCCAGACACCCTACTATGAGTGCCAGGAAGCCCCGTTACCCTTCATCTTCCCCGGTATATTATTATACTGCCATGCTAAGCAATTCCTTTAGAGGGAGAAATACCACTCTCTCTACACCAGCCACTATATCTATCACTACTGATCACATGATTGATGTGATGCAACACACGCTGGGCATGTTAAAACAGAATATTAAGCTGTAGTTTTTTGTTACTTCAAAGAGGATGGAGCTGTGTGGCATGGACATATTCTCTCTGCCTACAGGTAGCCAAATTAGCTAATAGCATACCTTTTGCAATGCTGCCACCTAATTTTTGTGAATTTAGCAACATTTACTGCCTTCTGATATTCACCCGATACATTTTTAAGGTCTTAAACTCTATTGCTATGATTAGCTTAGCAAGGAAACATCAAAGAAAGGCAAGTGCACAACAAACAAAGCAACTAATAGCTATGTAATAGCCGTATATGTAGGCACAGAACCTATAACATAACTATATTATAGACCATGTATTAAGTATGTACCTTGTGTTTGAAGACAGAGTTTGGGTTGGTTTCTTGCTGGTGAATGATGACGTAGACACCTCTGTTGAGACTGAAGATAAGAAACAAATCGGCCACACTTTAAGATTTTTTTATTTCCTTCATGCTGGATGTAAGTAAGGTACCGCACTATACCGGAGATAGAAGCTATATATATAAAGGGTGTGAAAATGTATTTAAGAAACTTTATTACAGTTTTGGACTATAAGCATTCATATAAAATGTTCATGTTTGAACTTATAGTCTTGTTTGATGGGTTTAGTGTGCCTAACGCTCACAGTATATAATAGAGTATACAATCATGTATTGGTTATATTGAGCAGTACACAGAGGAGAAATGTACTGCACATGTGACTATACTATATACCATCATGTGATATAGAAGAAGGGTGAGGTGATGTTTCATTCTTTCTTTGTTCCTCTCTCCTCTCTCCAGGTTCCCCTGTCACAGAATGTTGCAGGGGAGGTGGTGAAGAAGATGAGGATGCAGGAGGAGGAGTAGGAGGTGTTGCAGAGGTGACAGGAGGAGGAGGGGTCATGGAGGACACGGGGATAGGAGTAGGAGTATCAAAGGAGGTGGAAATGTCAAATGGCATGAAATTCGAGCTGAACCGAGGCGCTCTCTTCTTCTCCTCTCGAGGAGTGTGTCGTACTACATGGACCTCTATAGGAACATTCTTTTCTTTTAGAATTGCCTGATGTTTGAATGATGATGGAGAAGAAGGGTAGTCCCTATCATTTGATGTAATGGTCTTTTTCTCAGGTTTGTGCTGCTTCAGCTCATCCCTGGAACATTAGCAATAGTTTAAAATTGGCTAGAATGAAAACTACGAAAGCTCAGACCTGCTCAAGGGGGTTACTGGCTTGTAAAGTGAAAACTTTTCTGGCGTTGGCGGTTTCTCAGCCATTTCTCCAAACGGAGCGCACCATGATCTTACTAGCGCATGCGCATGCGCAATTTCTGAGCGTCGCTTCCGCGCTGGGGGGCGAAGTTCGAGAGCACGTTTCCAGGGTCACTCACTCACTCTTCTCCGTATCCTCTCTTGACACAGAAGAAGGAACTATGCCTTACCTCACCGAGGAGCAAAAGAAGGAACTGGCAGCTACGGCCAAGGCCATAGTGGCCCCCGGGAAGGGAATCCTGGCCGCCGACGAGAGCACGGGAACGATCGGGAAACGGTTCGCCAACATCGGCGTTGAGAACGTCGAAGAGAATCGCCGCCTCTACCGTCAGCTGCTCTTCACTTGCGACAAGGAAGAGATGGGAAAGTACATCAGCGGCGTCATCATGTTTCACGAGACGTTCTTCCAAAAAGCCGACGACGGTACGCCATTCGTGAAGCTGCTGCAGGACCGTGGCATCATCCCAGGGATCAAGGTTGACAAGGGAGTCGTGAAACTCCTGGGTACGGACGATGAGACTACCACGCAAGGTCTAGACTCACTCGGAGACCGGTGCAAGGAGTACTATGATGGCGGCGCACGTTTCGCCAAGTGGAGGTGCGTTCTCAAGATTGGAGGAGGCCGTCCGACGGAGCTCGCCGTTCGGGAAAACGCCAACGTTCTGGCTCGCTACGCCAGTATCTGCCAGATGAACGGATTGTGTCCCATTGTGGAGCCAGAGATTCTCACTGATGGTGATCACGATCTCCAGGCCTGTATTGAGGCTTCTGAACGTACACTTGCAGCAGTGTACAAGGCTCTAGCTGATCACCATGTCTACTTAGAGGGCACTCTACTGAAACCCAACATGGTCCTCCCTGGAGTCGACTCCACCAAGAAGAGCACTCCCGAAGAGGTTGCCCAGGCAACCGTGACGACCTTCCAACGCCATCTCCCTGTTGCTGTGCCCGGTGTCACTTTCCTCTCCGGTGGCCAGTCTGAGATTGTGGCAACCACTCACCTCAATGCCATCAACAAGTACGATGCTGTGAAACCATGGGGCCTTACCTTCTCATACGGAAGAGCTCTCCAAGCCAGTGTGTTGCAGACCTGGCAGGGTAAACCTGAGAATGTAAAGGCCGCTCAGGAAGTGTTCCTGCACCGTGCTCGTTGCAACGGGCTGGCCGCCCTGGGCAAGTATGAGGGAGAGGAGAGTGCTGGAGCTGCAGCCAAGAGCCTGTTTGTCAAGGATCACCAGTACTAGACAGACAGGGCACTACCCGCAACCAACCACCCTCCTCCTACCTCTAATGCTTGACATTCTTAACTAATATTGGTAGTAGTAGAGCAACACTGTATATATACTGTGGAATGAGTTTAATTGGCAGACGATGTAACGTTTTTAGAATTCCTTCCAAAAACATTTGCGTGGTGTGATAAGAGATATAGAATATGTATTATCCACATGACATGAATATGTGGTGATATAAGTTGAATAATATAGTTTCTATAAATCTATTCACTATAAAGTTCGAGTGAGTGCATTTTAGTTGCTGATGAGCCTAACGATTGTCCATACTTTACTCTGTCTCCTGCGGCAACCGAGAATTCAAATGACTTCGGAGCTTCAAATACAAGGACTACGGTTGAGCCGAGATGAAAGAGCCCCACATGGTCTCCCTTTCTGACTGGCACACCGTCCTGTCCAAATAGTTTATCACACATCTCCCCATTGTATGCATCTCCTTTTTCATCCTCATCTTGACTAGAGTTTGTTACTAGGTCCTACAAGTGAAAGAGTGAGAGAGACTTTAAACTATTCAAGCAAAGCCTTCAGATTAAAGAGGTTTGCTGGATTTCAGGGTATCTGGCCATTTTAACTCGGTAAGCCTATATATAGAATGCCAAGTTTCCACTTACAGGAAAATTCTTGTTGCTCTTACAATACCTGATCAATGTCGATCTCGATACTTCCTACGTTGTAAGCGCCGACTGCGGTGAGTGAGAAGAAGCCGTGTTCCCAATAGCCACCCAGGAGAACCCGCTCACTCAGAGCAAAGAGGTTTGGTAGCTGCTTTACCACCCATGGTGCCACAGAGAGTAGCTCTCCTACCAAACACACACAGAGAGGGTGAATATATTATCATAGAAAATCTAAAATAGGGTGCACTTCATTGAGGCATATACAGGGCAAATAATAGGTATGGAAGGCTCACCAACAATGTGTCTCCTCATCTGAATGTTCCAGTCTGTAGGCGAGTGAAAGTGATGATAGTCAGACACGCTGAGGTAAACCACAACATGGTACAGTTCGTTGCCCCGGGCTGGTTCGATGCGAGGATATCTCTGAAGCAATCTACTGACAGAGTCGTTTCTGAGAAGCCCAAATTTGTTATGCCAATCAAATTCATCGTCATCTATTTCAGTCGTGTAGTTTGATTCAATGTCATCTTGTAGTGGTGAGTCACCCAAGAAATCAGTCATTTCATAGTTTACTCCTTTGACCTGCTGTATTTTTCCAGCTTCTATTCTACCTACATGCATTATAGTGCCATCAGCTGGAGACACCTATTAACATAGTCAATCATTAAACATCGGATGGTAAAGAGACAGAGAGAGAGACAGAGAGAGAGAGAGAGAGAGAGAGAGAGAGAGAGAGAGAGAGA